>JAVQJL010009226.1:0-73385 GCA_036024295.1 Nannoperca obscura | reverse complement strand
GGGAGAGAGAGAGAGAGAGAGAGACAGAGAGAGAGAGAGAGAGAGATCCGAGTAACATGCAAATAAACCATCGAGAAAGAAAGAATCTGCAAGACAGTTTGCCGCATTATCTGTTTGCCTCCCCTCCCCAACTTAAGGGGGAAGCCTACTTAAAAAAAGGGGGGGGGGGGGTCCTGCATGAAATCTTCATGCAAAATACAACAATGAAACTAGTGAGCATCCCCTGAGGACGATCTGTTCTCACCACCGCGTGGAGACGGTGTCAGTCTCCGTGTCCTGAATGCAGCAGAGAGGGGACGACATGTTGAGTCTCTGTCGACACGTGACACAACTTGACAGCGAGCACGTGAAAACAAACGGTCTGAGGACGCACCGGGGTGAAGCCCCCGTCAATAAAACCCCCATCAATAAAGGTTGAATCCTCGGGGAAGTGAAACGACGTGATGAGAGGGCCAGCTGGGCATTAAGGGGTTAAAATAATGAACGCACTGAGATTAGTGAGCAGGTGGATGTTGCTCAAGGACACTTAGAAAAAGGCAGGTGATGGCGGGGACTGAACCTGTCCTGTAAAGAGCCTGGAGTAAGCAGCTGCTCCTGGACTACAGATGAAGTGAATAAGCAACATAACATCTGGAACCGGTGGTTATTTAAACGTTTGAGCAGCTGCGCTCTCCTGCCCCGTAACTTGTAGAGATAACGTCGCCATACCTTGAGGTAGTCGTTTTCAGATCTCAAATCTTCCACCTCCCGCAGCAGCTCGTCCTCGGTCGCGTCCCCGGTGCTCGGCGGTCTGGGTTGTGCGCTGGATGGCGGCTTCTCCTGCTTGTGTTTGGGCTGAGCCTGAGACATGCTTCCCTTGGCGGCGGGAGCCTCGGTTGTGCGCAACGGAGCAGCGGCAGCAGCGACAGCAGCGGCGGTCGGTCCGGTCGCTTCTGCCCGCAGCGGATTATCGGCTCCCAGCTGATCGCGGTCGCTGGAGCCGGTACCGGACTCGGCGTCGCTACTAGCGGCCGCCGCCAGCCTCTGCTCGTCCGACAGCGGCTCGGACGGGCAGTCGGACAGGTCTGAGCTGCTGTCGGTCTGGCTAACCCGGCCGAGAGTCGCTCCGGTGGGCACCCGGATCGGGGATCCATGTCCGGGGGGGCCGGGGGACCCCGAGGCTAGTTTCCCCTTCTTGCTGTTGGCGAGGATCGGACTGCTGGCGGCTTTGGGCTCGCCTGCTGCATGCTGGGGCACCTTCGTGGGCTTCTTCGGCGCAGAAGACTTGGCGTTACTTTTCGCCGCCGCTGCCTTCTCCTTCGCCCCGGCCGCGTTGCGCCTGGAGCTGCGGTTCGGGTGGACCAGGGGCAGCGGGGCGGACTGCTGCTGCTTGTTGAGTTTGGGGGACTTGGGTACGATGGCAGGTGGTTTGGAGGAGCGGGAGTGCACATCCTTCAGGAAAGGTCTGGCCGGGGAAGGCGCTCGGTTCAGTCTCTTCTTCTCCAGCTGGTGGTTCTGCGGTTTGGTGTCGCTGCCAGAGCCATTGGAGCTCTCCATTATACACCGACACCGGCGGCAGGAGGGCGAAGAAAGAAACGATCGATCCACAACACCGCGGAAAATCTCTGACACGCGACAGCAGGCGAGCAGCCGGGGTTCTCCTTCTTCCTTGTCGGGTTGGGGATGCGCATCCTGCGTTGTGCTAAACGTTTGAGTCCATCCCGTCTGCGTTCACCAGGTTGTCACTGTAGGTCCCTTCTGCCTGTGGCCCCCTTGGAGGAAACGCTGCAATAAAAAGAGGATTACTGGGACGGGTGGGATGACCGACAGGTTGCATCTGCGGACAGGGCTCGTGCGGATCAAGTTGGAAAGAAAGGAGTCAGCCCTCTTCTTCTTCCGCAGACCGTGTCTCCATCCCTCCGTTAACACCGTGCTGTGAGTGTTGGGGGGTGGGGTGGGGTTGGGGGGCCCGTATCTCGCACCCCTTTTTCCCCACTCCTTCCTGTCTGTCATGTAAAATACGCAATCGCTGCGGTGCGAGGCTCGACGCCCGTGATTTTCTGCGGGGCGCATGCGCTGCTGCCTCACAAGCGGCCAAGCACACCCCTTGTTTTCTCTGGGACCAGGTCTGACACGCTTTGGTGCGCATGCCCTAATGACACACAAACACACACATTAAACACCTTGACGTGAGGTGCACAGATGGATGAGGAGGCACCAACACTCACCTCCTCCTGTGGAAAACACACTTCAATGTCTCGAAATCAGACCATGAAATTCATTATTTTCATTCCCAAGATCCCAATCTAAAATGTATAATCTTTATTGTGAAGTAAAAACTACACTACAGCATCTTTCAATGACTGCAGAGACTGAGAATATTATCATTTTGTTGTTCCTGGGATCCACTCCAGGACCCTTGGGACGCCAGATTCTCCTCATGGAAAGACACACAGTAAAATCAAGACCATAATCTGGTAATAAATATAGATATATTTAATTGCATTTCATTAGTTCAAGAATGCCACAAGTTATAAATACCACAAATCTGCTTTAAACATGCCAAAACCTTTCAAAGACTTAGAACAGGTTTAATACAAAGTACAGTCTTCCATCTTAAAGAATACACATTTCAAATAAAATCGTTTTTCTTAATGTATATTTAAAACACTGAGTAGTATAAGGCTTGGCTATTACAACAAAGACCACAGGGTTAGTGCCAAAAAATCAGAGGGGAAAAATGAAATGTTTGATTCCCCCCCAAAAAAATAAAATAAAAAAATGTTCATCATTTCCAAACGCATGTGATAAAGTTGCAGGTCATTTGAACGTTTGCTGGTTGATGAACTTATTGCGAGATGTGCTCTGATGCAGGTGACTGTGTTGTTAGCAAAGGGCTCACTTTTAATGTTTTTTTTATTTTGATATCAAACTATTCATTTGTTACGATACACAATGTGCCATTTCAAAGTCCACAAAAGCATGACAACATAAAACGTCGACCAAAAATAAAATAAAATGAACCAATAACGAGTCAATTCAGTCATTTTTTAAAATCCGGTCCTCTGAAT
Organism: Nannoperca obscura; assembly: GCA_036024295.1. Classification (NCBI taxonomy): domain Eukaryota; kingdom Metazoa; phylum Chordata; class Actinopteri; order Centrarchiformes; family Percichthyidae; genus Nannoperca; species Nannoperca obscura. The sequence goes on along the minus strand of JAVQJL010009226.1, from coordinate 70,335 downwards.
GGGCTCATCCTATTTCACCTTCAGTCTCTGGCATTTTACTTCATTCAACATGTAAAACAAAACCACCCCCCACAGTGCTACGTCGCTAATACTGCATTCATTTAGCCCCAAAAAGACGGAAGATTTAAATGATTATTAATGTCTATGAACTCAGGAGGACTTGACATGCATAGCCGAGTATTTCTGAAAATGTGCAAGTAGTGGGATATCGTCATACAGGTCTATAACAAACTGCCAAATTATCAATTGAAAGCCTCCTCTAAGAAAAACCCAAACGTCCCCTTCAAGCAGATTTTTGATGAAGATGTTTCTTTATTTCTTACGAAAGTCTAATCAAATCAAAGCCTGTCCAAATGAGCCGATCCAAGTTTCCTGAGTCATTCAAATACTGAACAAACCTTCTGGGCCTTTGCTCCCCACTCACACGTTGTATCTGAATTCAGAGGAAAATACGTCACAAAGGAAACAACAACGCAATATTAGTAACAAAAGGCTAAAACCGTGTGTGTGCTAGCTACTTAATGTCTCCATTTCTTGTCAGAAAAAAAAAAAAGCCAGCAACACACTTGGAGAGTGCCCCTGTGAAAACACCAATCTACACCAAGACTACATTACCCATCTCTCCTTGCATGTCCATCCCACTTTAACAGGGCGTGGAAGAGCTCAGAGCGGCCACTACAGAGGCAGCAATGATCTTCACCAGCGCTGCGCTACAACTTGTCTACTTTCCTTATTTCTTCCTGTCAGCTTAACTTCGAAAGATGGATTGTAGTGCAAAAACATTACAACTTATACACAAAGGTGAAAGGAGCCGCTCCACTTTAATACCTTAAGGCAATACAAACTGATATGATCACCACCACACAACTAATCTGCACCATGTCCAGTCATTACAGAAACACGCCATATTTACATCATGTGCAACTCCTCACTTGGTAATAATACCCCTTAATGAGAATCTAAAAGTACTGTACCTGTAGACCCAGAAGTTAAACTAAGCTAAAGAGATGTGAGATCACGTTGTCCCTTTTCTGTAAGCCAGATGAACTCTCTACACACTCAAACTCAGTGTACAGTATGTGTGACGACAGAAAGACAACAAGCTGTAAGGCCCTCAACGATCCCCCTCGTTGTAAATGTGCAACTGCTACCAGAGGGCTCTCTACCTCGAAGGCACCTGCGGGGCACGGCTAGCCGAACGGTCAGAGGAATGAGGTAGTCTGGGTCAAGTGTAGACAGAAAGGTTGGTGGGACGTGGGTGATTCACCAGGCCTAAGTGTTAGTGTGGCACATGTCGTGGTGAACAGTTACAGAACAGGTGAAGAAACAGGGGGAAGAGAACACTGGTCGTGGAGAGAGTCCATGCATCTTACATCAGCAGTCAATAACTCCAAAACTGCTGCTGTTTGCTGCCCCCTGGTGGTCAGATTGGTACTCTGCGTGCGTGTGTGTGTGTGTGTGTGTGTGTGTGTGTGTGTGTGTGTGTGTGTGTGTGTGTGTGGGATGGGGGGGCCACTCTGACTCTCAGCAACAGCGCATGCGAGGGGGCGGCAACTCCGGAGGCACTTCCGGTTCAGGCTGCAGAGACAGGACACTGTTGGAAAGCTCGCTGTTGGAAACCTCCAGAGGCATCTGTTGCATCCGGGACGAAGGACACGGCAGAAAACACGAGGTTAATGCACTGAATATTTAGGCAGCGTGCTCACGTTGAAACCACAGGGACTCACTGAGTGCAACAACTGAATAAAAACGTAACAAAGAACACAGCATCCTGATGATATTCCTGTGAAGTTCATGAAACAGAGAAAATGCTCTGAAAAACAAATAATCAAAACAATTGAATTTCCAGAGGAAGAACACTTTTAAATGAGATTTATAACAAAGTCAATAAATTAGACAGAACAAGATTCATTTCAATCTAAAATGGGGCAGAACACATTAACTTCCTGTCCCGCCTGCTTTCGACCACACCTGCACCTCCAAAGGCCAAATACTAGAAAGGCACTGCTGACAATACCACCGATGAATATTATCGTCTGATATCAGCTTTTTTTATCGACACATATAAGAAAAGAAACTGAGGAAAACTTTCTATGCTGTAGAAAGACCTTAAAACCTCCTGCTCTGTGAATATCTTTCTTCAATAACCACATCTAAGGAATCTTTAATGCTGGTTCATGTTTGGTGTTTATGTATAAATTTAAGGAAAAAAAGAAACTGACTAATGCCGATCACACGCCAACCTTGCTAAGGATGTCGTCCACAAGCTTCAAGAAGATCTCGTCGACATTGAAATTGTCCTTGGCACTGGCTTCGCAGAAGCGCATTCCGCTTATTCGAGAGGCAAACTGCAACACAAACAGTCAAAGCAGCTTAATGACAGCAAAGAACAACTGAAGTCCATGTTCAAAGGCGATGCTGGGCGTATCTGTCCCCCCGACATCCTGCATTAGAAAGGTTTTCTTTTCACTTCCCCTGCAATCATTTGTGAGATCAAGGTGCTCTGCTCATAACACATATCAATACATCTATTGTTTGTTCAGTTTAATAGAAAGTGGAGATGTGGTTTTGTGATGTGGTGGTGAATTGGACCCACCCTCTCTCCCTGCTGTCTGGAGATGATACGATCAGTCTCACAGTCCAGCTTGTTCCCGACCAGGAGAAGCTCTGCTTCCTCTGAGGCGTACTGACACAAGACAGAGAGCAGAGAGGAGACATGTCAGGACGTCTGATCCCATTTCATAAACGTCTATGAACCAGAAATCTGTTCCGCACGCTATCACCACGAAAAACTGCTTCTATAGTACAGCAATTAAATAGGAACTTCACAAAAATGACAAAAACTAGACATGTTCTGACACATGGGGTTTCTCACGCAGTGTGATTAGTCCACGTTACAACCGTTGTTTTGGGACTTTCACTCCCAAAGAATTTAGCTATAAAGCTACAGGTAAAAGGCCATGAAGGCCTACGAGGACATCATTTGCTTCACTGTTTGATCAATTTCTGCGTGAGGCTGAGGTGGCACCTGCAATGAATAGTGAATATTAATATTAACACAAAATGGCTGTCACAGATTCAGAGTCATCACAGGTACCACCTCCTTCGTAACGAGTATGTTTGTGGAGACAAGTTCTGAGAATTGAAACTAAAGCCTGATAAACTGATCGTCCGACACTATCTCATTCCATACATTGTGTATATATGAGATGTCAGAGGAGGTACGGCCGAGTTGTTATTGGTCTAAACTGTTGAGTGAACCTTTGTGCCTGATGTGTGGCGGAAGATAAGGAACGGTTTTGTCACTGTTAAAGAGAAATGGGTTGCGTTGTAACATAGAAAAGGTGCGTTTCGTTTAACGGGACCTGCCCACAGAATGTTGTTTACCTTGTCGATCATTTTCATCCATTTGGGCAGGTCGTCGAAGGTCTCCTGCTTTGTGATGTCGTACACTAGCACGATCCCCTTGGCACTTCTGTAGTAGGCCGACGTGATGCTGTTGAACCTCTCCTGACCAGCGGTGTCCCTGCAGGGGAAATGAATAAAACCCAGTTCAGGGTCACCAAGCCTTCTCAGAATACCAAACACTATGAAACACAAACTGATTTGATCCGAGGTATTGATCGTTCATTAAAGAGGACTGGGACTAATAGGTTTCAAAAAATAAAAACTATGATCAAACAACCAACGGGGAGCAAGAGTAAGATCTGTGACAAGTTATAATTAATTGTCATAAATCAATAATGATATCAATAATTTTAGTATATAGTATATATATATATATATATCTCATTCATTTCAAAGACTGAATCACTCTTTGTGTGGGCTAAATCTGGTGTCCACATCATCATCTGGTATCTAATTAAAACTGAGTCTGTCGAGTTTTGTTCCAAAATGAGATTTGTACAATTTGAGGAGAGATGACATCCCAAAGTAGTTCTGAAATGATTGTTAGCTCTGTAACACCTTACATTTTGTCCCCCTTGGAAAGCATTTATAAGCAGCATATAAACATTTCATGAATGGTTATAACACGCTATAATACTGTTGAATTGAAAGCGGATTTAAATGTTTATTAATGTATTTGCCAACTATTTTAACTCCTCCTGTGGGCACCCATGAATTGTATTAACAGATAATTAAAGACAATGTAGTAAAACACAGATTTAATCATGTCAAATATGTCTTCAGGGGAGAAGTTATAATTGTTGCAAATGCTGTACATTATTAAACACTTAAAGTGTGTCCTTCTATCTGCTCACAACTACATTATAGTTATAAACCATTTGTTAATGTTTATATACTGCTTATAGCATTAACTCAAACTTGAAATTAGATTTTCTCACCCAAACTAAATATACTGCATTTTGGAAATGAACTCTTCACTTTAAATGTGCAAAAGATACTTTTTAAATGCATGTGTGAATTGTGTTATGATTCAGCTGATCATTTCAGTCTGGGTTAGCGACATGATAAGCAGTTTGAGCTCCACTCACGGTGCAGTGTTACTGTACCTTCAGCCAGCTAGTCTCTCCCTGTTCCCCGTGTGAGTCACAGTCAGGCTTATGAGCAGAAGAGCGGACAGAGACACAGCAGCACAATGGCAGGGTTAGGTAAGGCCGGGCGCGGCAATGATGGAGCTTGATGTGAGCAGTTCGACATGAGAGACGAGACACGGTGAGGGCGGCCGTCCCGAACGGGGCAGGTCGAGGGCGGGAAGAGGTGCCGGGATAAAAAAAACGGCAAGCGACAAAAGGGTCGATGTGATGCGGAGGTGGGAGGATGGATGGGGTGTTAGTGAACAGGACAGATGCGTTAGTGAAATAAGCGATGGGAGTTCCCACATGTTATCCCAGCACTGTCACACACATTCAATGCAGTCATACAGCAGTACAAAGGCTTTCCTATGTGGAATCTGTGGCACGTTACTCCGTTTTTCAACCGTTGGTCAAAACCTCTGGATGTTTCCAAAATGTAATTAAGGATTAGTTAAAGTCACAGGACACAAGCGGAGCCATAATAGAATCAAGCCACTGAATAACATTTTCCCTGTTGTTTGTGGAAATGTGGTCAAAGACCTCTAAATCACTGTCCACATCTCAAGATCTTTACAAAAAATCTAATAAATACACATTAGAAACCAAATTCTGTCTGAATATTAAGCTACATAAGATATATGCTATATAAGATGAGGATTTGTACCAAAAGATGTTTTCTTTTTTTCTCAGTGTATCTTTTTATTAGTATTATCGCAGAAACATCCGATAAGTGAAAGCAAATCAAAACACTACTGGTTATTAGAATTGTTAAAAGAATCTGTGAAGGGTGTTAAGTGATAATTATGGACATTGGAATGTGACAAGGACGTGATCCCTCACTGACTTCCCACTCAGCGCAATCAAGTGCCACAAGGTCTCTGCAGTTCTGTGTTTTGCCCCCGTGTCTTTGTTTCACTTGTAAACATTGAACTGTATTAGAATTAAAAGTGCAGAGGAGGGATCGGGTAAGGGATCTTATTTTTTAATGATGTATGTTTCCACACACGTGAAATACTAAATGTAACAACAATAATACCTGATGTGACTAAGAATAAAGTGATTGCCAACTGTAGACAACAACACGGTGAGTATGATCATGTGCTGCTCCACATGAAGCTAAAGGTTATATTCTCAGTGAAGGCACAGCAATTTAATATAGGACTATGGATAAGAATGCATGTTAATAGTTGAATGTTTTGGCAATGCAAAACATGTAATGGCGTCATTTTTAGGAAATCTTGCACATGCATTACAAAGCTGAGACACACCCAGTGGTTTTTGTTAAGAGTAGCCTAAAGGGTAATAGCACCATGCCGAGGAGGAAAGAAAATGGAAACTTCTGTCCAGTTACTCACCATATCTGTAGTCTGATTTTCTTTCCTCTCAGCTCCACTGTCTTGATTTTGAAGTCAACTCCTGTGGGGGGGGGGGGGTTATAAGCACACATGTGGACACGTACAAGTCCCAGAGTTTCCTGTGTTGTTTTTGATTTTGTTGTATAATTTCAGTTAGTAGAACAAAAATGGGCTTGCCCCTTTTGCATTAAAGGGTTTATGTCTGGTTCAATTATATATGTGTTTAATGGCAGATTTCCTTGGAAGATGGCTGCAAAACAACGAGTACGATAATTATATCTGTTGTAATGTTAAAAGCTGTGCACGTTTATAAGAATTCTGTATGATATCAAAGAAATTGCAAGATTAGAAAAACACATTTTCCGCCAGACTTGAGTGACTGTCAAACTGTTTCCTCCAGTGTCTGTGATCAAACGAACACAATATTAGTGACCAGCCGTGTCACAAAATGGGAGCTCTGCCACAGCAGCTGCTTGTGTGTGACTATTTTGGGATTGGACACTGAGGCTCAGGCCTGGCTGTTGTGTTGGTCACAGGACTGTTTACCCAAATCCACATATACACATTACACTTCCTGTGTTTCAAGCTGGCAGCATCTATAAACATGGGCAGGGCAGTTTGTTTTCAGTGAAATACCAGAGATGACACAGTTACAGTGATTATGTTTTTATGTAGAAATGTGAAAAATGGCTGTTCAGAAATGGAGATGGCACTCGATGGGACAAGACTATACCCTAAACTAAACAAAAGAGGCCCAGCAGTAGTAAATAAATGGAATTAATGACTGGATTGCTGCAGATCCATGCTATCCTGGTAACAAGTTACCAAACCCCTTACTGTGTTGGGAAATAAAATCCCTGCTACAACCAACAACCACCCAAAACACCGTCCCACGCGTCAAACGTGTGTTTGTCTAGTTTCTTCCCAGCAACATAGTAATAGCTAAAACAGTTAGAACAATGTTATTATTAGCGTTAGCTTGAGTTAGCTAGCTACAGCCAGCAGTGTAACCTGTATTCAGTCCCATTACTCAATAAAGTTGGATACATGATGTTTATAACGCCCAGCCCATGGTAGTTTAAGTATCTTTGCTCCAGTAAGTAGACAGAGCCTTGCTAAATGCTGTCAATAAAAAGTTGACAAAACAAGTCCCGTAAACGCATCCTGTCCTCACCTACGGTCGATTTGCAAGCTTCGCAGAAAGTGTCGTCGGTAAATCTCTCCATGATGCTCGTTTTACCAACCCCACGGGAGCCGATTATGATAATTTGAAGTTTAAAATCAGCGGGTCTAGGAGGCATCTTCCTGCGGCGCGACTGCGCCCCCAGAGCGGGGGACGAGTTCGCGGAGCCCCCGCTGCCACCGGCGGCCCTCCGCGGTATATCATATCTCGGATCCATCAGTATTTCCACATTGGTAACAACAAGAAAAATAGACAAACGCGAATAAACTGCTACACAGCCGAAAGAATTAGCTATTTTCAACTTTCTTGTGTCTCTGTAGAAGTTTGGGAAAGTTTGTCGGTCGCCGACAGTTGTTGTTGTTCAGCCATTAGAGACCTGAGACGTGATGACGTCACTATGCACGCCACAACACGTTTCCGGTTCCGCCGCTCCTCCGTGACTTTACCGTCTCTTCTAGTTCGTGGTTTGCAGTGATTTTTAGAATAAATGAGCCGTATAGAAACTTTGTTATATGACTGCACATAACTAACTTCATCCTCCTCTTAATACTTTTATACAGATTAAGCAGTTAGGCAGACCTGTGGCTTTCTTTCTTTAATATATTCATAACAAATAACCAAATATGCCTATGATATTGAACAACTGCTTACAAACAAAACAACATGGGATGAATGGTCCCAATTCGGCACCATTTTCCAAGAGTACTATCCAAATAATGTTTAATATTTTTAAGTAGTTTAAACAAGTTTGATTGAAATTGTGTCATTTTAGAGCAGAATATCAATAAATAATATCAAACCAATTTGCCTTTGTCGCACAAGTCCGCCATAATTCACTTAACATTGTACTAATCACAAATCACTGTTATTAAAAAGACTATACTGCAATTGCACCGCAGCCACTGTTTCGCGTTGCAACTGTATTTTGTCCTCGGCAGCACCCGTAGCCTGCGACATCGGATGAGGAGTTCCTGTTAATCCAAACATCGACGAAACTGCATCCGTAGCTGTTTATCGATAACAAATTCGTTTTACCTGATCAAGTTAATCAACAGCATGGCTGCTCAGAAGATAAACGAAGCCCATGAGCACATAGCTAAAGCTGAAAAATGGTGAGTTACGATTTTTCCAGCCCCGGAAACAGCAGTTTGTTTATCTTCTGATGTTAGCTAGCTAGAAAGGCCACTGTGGCATTTTCACCAGGGGTTACGCGATAAAATAAAATAAATATATGTTTGTATCGTCAGGTCACTGTATGTGGATTTATTATATAAAAAATTATCTTGTGCTATAATTGTCAAGAAACGGATCATCAAGCCGTTTATAATTTGCTGGTGATCGTGTTTTTGTTTGTAGTTTAAAGACAAGTCTGACAAAGTGGAAGCCTGATTTTGACAGTGCTGCATCAGAATACGCCAAAGCAGGTGACCTAAATTCAATATTATTCCTTAATATGTCGCAATCCTTTAACAGATATCGCGCATTTTCCTACTAACTAACTAACTAACTGCATTTGTCCTGTTTTCAGCTGTTTGCTTCAAAAATGCGAAGCAGTATGATCAAGCGAAGGATGCTTATCTGAAGGAAGCTGAATATCACACAGAAAACAAGACGTATCCTCTGTGTGCTCTGTCCACAGTTGTATGACACGATTCTGCTGTTGCTTGCCTGTTTTGTAATTTCCTTAACTTGTGCTACAGACTTTTCCATGCTGCAAAGTAAGTATCTTGTGTTTCTAACCCCAGTAATAAGTCATCAGCAAACATACAAACCCACATGTTTTGTTCAGACTCTCCTCCTCTTCCTCAGGGCTATTGAGCAGGCAGGTATGATGATGAAGGTGAGCGCAGTCACAGTTTAAACGGTGACCTCATGAAGGAGCAGATGTAGGTAAAGCGTGTGCAGCTGATGTGACACTTTGCTGTGTTTCCACTGCAACAGGAGCAAAAGAAGATGCCAGAGGCCATCCAGTACATAGAGAAAGCCTGCATGATGTACATGGAGAACGGGACTCCTGACACTGCTGCTATGGCTCTGGACCGGGCTGGAAAGTAATAATAGCACCTTATTTTCTACAATTTGACTTAAAGTATGCTGTTTGACTTTATATTAAACAGTTATAGCACAGTGGCACAGAGAGAGGGTGGAGTTTACTTTATGTACAGTGTTCAGAATTGTTGCATGTGTTCTTACCCATGTATTACTTGTTAATGTATTTTAGCCCTAATCAAATCCTGATACTAAAAGGAAAGCTGCTGCATTGCAGCTCAAGGAACAAAAAGTTCAACTTTTTCTTGAATCTAAAAACATTTTCTGTCATTGTTCCCAGACTGATAGAGCCAATAAACCTGGAGAAAGCTGTGGACCTGTATCAGAAGGCAGCTGGCGTGTTTGAGGTGAACCTGAGCTTCCAACGAAAAGCTGAAAGAATGAATGATTCATCTGATGCTGATTTCATTTCCATACATCCATGTTTTCCTCTCTGTAGAATGAGGACCGCCTGCGTCAGGCAGTGGAACTGCTGGGAAAAGCCTCCAGGCTTCTGGTCAGGTTAAGAAGGTAAAGGGGACATCATCTCATCTCTTTGCTCCCAAAAATCCCATAAATGAAGGTGTTAAAGCTGAAGGCCGTGTTCACGCCATTGGTTTTTATTCCTTGGGAAAGCTCTCTGTCTGTTTCTGTAGATAACGTTAAGCTGCAGTACCTGCTCGTCATCGTTCCTCACTCTGTCGTCGTCTTTCTCACCAGGTTGGATGAAGCAGCCGTCGCTCTACAGAAGGAGAAGAACATGTACAAAGAGATCGAGAACTTCCCCATGTGCTTCAAGGTGGCTTACTTTGTGGTTTTTATGTCGTGAAATCTTCTGTGCACCTTAATCAGACTTAATATATTTCCACGGTCCAGTTGAATTGTTTTTCCAGTGTAGGTTACGTATGTTGTGGTGTCTCTGCAGAGTATATAAGCTGAATTCAGCCTGTTTAGTTTATTCCAGCCCTGTGATTGACAGGCGACTTGTCCACCCCGCCTCTCGCCCAATGTCAGCTAGGATTGGCTCGATAATGGATGGATGGATGGATGGATGAATAATAGATGGATAGTTTATTCTTCTCAGTTCATCAATATACAAGCATAAACACAGAAGTGGTGTTTCAGTATAAACTCAACATATTGAACATATGAACACATATGTTACAAAATGCAACAGTATGGCACTTTTATCAGACGTTTACAGTGTGTGGATGATTGTGGAGTTCTGCGGCTGTAGTTATTAGTAGGATAACTACATCGGTCCACATCATTCTCTCTCAGAGGCCCTTCCAGATGTTAGGGAGCAGTTCAGTAGCTAACGCTGACCTCTGACCTCATATGAGTGGAAACTCATTCAAATCTAATACAACACATTATTTATGAAGTGCATGTGAATCAAACACGTCGGTCTCTCCTTTTCATTCTTCAGAAAACCACTGCTCAGGTGCTGATTCATCTTCACAGAGGAGACTACGTAGCCGCTGATAAATGCGTCAGAGAAAGTTACAGGTATTTATCACATTTTGTAATATATATTATATTATACCCTTGACATTACCTGATGTTCGCGGTGTAACACTTAAACTGAGGGTCATTACATGAAGTGCTGCTTGGTCTCCACCAGTCTGCCCGGCTACAGTGGAAGCGAAGATTGCATTGCCATGGAGACGCTACTGCAGGGCTACGACGAGCAGGACGAGGACCAGGTCTACCGCGTGTGCAACTCACCTTTACTGAAGTACATGGACAATGATGTGAGTACTGCTGACACGTGAATACTAATACATGTGGACACGTAGGTGCCTCTATTGAGCCAACAGTATCTCTGTTTCTGTCTTTTGGCTTCAGGTTGTGCACTCAAGTTCGATATGTTAGTTGACTTGATTTAGTATTTTATTTAAAGCCATATTTATATTTTGCTATGACAGTATTGACTTGTATTGTTTTCTATTCATAGTCTGCTGAATTGGAGTTCTTTGAGCTTTCTTCCTGCACTTCCCACGAGTGCACAAATAACATCAGCAACAATATTTAATTACTTCATTAACTTGTGCATGTATTTTTTTCCCGGTGTAGGATCGTAGCAATAAGCCGACTAATAAAATACGTGTTTTACGATTTAAAATCTCAGAACTGATGACTCATTTTGTTCCCTCACAGTACGCCAAGCTGGCCATTTCCCTGAGGGTACCTGGAGGAGGAAGTAAGAAGAAGAAGGCTCCTGCCGCTCCACAAGGCGGCGCTAGTGGGGCACCAGCTGGAGCCCAGGAGGAGGACGACTATGAGGGAGGGCTGTGTTAGCCTCCAGCCTCCGGAGTGCCGACACTTCTCATCTGCTGCTCCACCGATACACCCTCTGTGCACGAGTTTAAAAACCCTGACCGACCCTTTCAGCTCTGAGGCCCAGACGTGTGGCTGTTTGACCTTTTTATTGTGCAAAACAAATGACGAAATAAGCAAATAAAAATAAAAACCCAACAGTTACAGTGGGTGCCGGAGAAGAGTCGACCCGCGTTTAAGCAGCATTTTAATTTAAGTTTCTTTTAGGTGGATCCTCGGTGTAATGAAAAATCTTCAATGTTCAATAATGTATGAAAGCCTGTTGTATGTAAATGTTGTATTATTATTTTTTGTCTCTGTGGAGCTGTACATTCTGCTGTTATCGTTTGTGTGTAGAGTCTTAAGATTGCTATAAGTATATTTAAATCAGAAACATTCTAAATATATCTAATGATCTATGTATAGGTGTTTATTTGTACAGAGGTAATTTATTCAGTATTCATGGCTCCGGCCCGTTGAAAATGTCACTGGAACAATATGCAATCAGTTTGTCAATGCATGTTTGGAATAATGCAATGGTAAATCTAATTCAGAGCTATGAATTTGTGAATATTAATGCTTCAAATTGATTGGCACTATTGTCTTCAGCGTATTATTCAAAGTTAAAAGAACAGTACAGTTCCTGCTGGCGCAGCTTGTAGCCGATCGTAGACAGTTTTTCATGTGTCTACCTCAAGGTGTGTGTATCTTCCACCTCAAACTAAAAAAGAAAAGTCATAGCTGTGTCTATTTTAATTTCCAATCCTTGAATTAAAGCGACTAAAACATGAAAAAGGGACCATGCGGTGATGATTTTAGTGCGCTCTCCCCATTGATTCCCTTCTTAACGCAGTATTTGTGTCTTTGATTTAGCTTATTGCTCATACTGTAAATGTGAGACAAGATCATTTACATGCCAATTAAAATCATTAACTAAAAGGTGATAAAGGGATTGTTTACATTTTTTTGTTCATTTGTCCTGTTGCCCACTTCTTGTATATTCCTTAAGAAATAAAGCATATCTTCAAACTGTGCACATGCGTCAATAAACATTTCCATTGTGTGGCATTTTATGGCCGGGCATTTTCTTAAACGAGTTAGCAGACAGATTTTCCACATCAGTGAGAGTGACTGCGGCTGCAGACGTCTGCACCGAAATGGCCCCTGACAGACGTGTAATGACTGTGTAGCATCCTAAGACCCATTTGTCTTTGATGAGGCTAATGCTCTCTCTCCCTGCTAAGCGATATTTAATACACACACATTCATGCTACTGCTGTGATGACGCCCTCCCCTCTCTGTGCATTAGGAAGCTTGAAACTGGACAAAGACAAGATCCTAACTTAAGACAGACTTCATTACACGAGCTGACGTTGTACAGCAGCTAGTTGACCACTTTATAATGATTTATAATAATAAAATAGAGCTTTCTTGAATGCCTTGAGGGAAGGGGGAAAATCTATTTGTTACAACTCCTACTAGTGGCCCCTATTAAATGTATCACAATTAGGTGGTTGAAACCTGAATCTCCTTCATACAAGATATGGATTCACAAAGTGGGGAACTTAATGAGACGGAGCAACAACATAAAGCACTAAGGCTCCAAAAGATGCAGAGTCCTGTAAGTGTCCTGTTAATGCATTTCAACCCATTCGACGCGTTCTTAAAGCACGTGCATGCCAGACATTTCCTCACAACGCCTACCTGTGTGTTAATCAGCTGATTCCGGGAGGACAACAGACGTGTTGCACGGCAGACGTTTTGACTTGTAGCAGGTGAAACACTTCTTGTTTACGATGGCTTCCAGCGTCCCGGCAGGCGTGCACAATACACATCTATTTCATCTATTTAACATCATGTAAGCTTTATTATGGTATGTCTTATTATGGTCTCATGTTTCTTGTTCCCTGCAGCTGTCTTACCTGTTTTTAATGGATGCAGCATGGGTGGGAGCTCAATCATTATAGCTTGGGACATTAAAGTTATCCTTTAATCTAGAACCCAGTCCACCACAGTTTCTATTATTTATATCCCCCTTTTATTATATATTATTTTTATTTTATTTACTTTCCTAATGCACTCCGTCTTCCTTATGTTATTCTCCTTTACCACCCAGCTTCATTATTATTATGAAATTAGGTATTGATACGTTGTATTCAGCGTTCGTACAGCTTTTTAAGAGGAAAACTGAAACACTTTTCAAGCACTTTCAAGGTACCTAAACCAAAAATGTCCAGACTCTCGAAGCCTTTATTATCACATTTAAACTGCAAATAAAATTACCCACAGAAAACAATGTATATTGTCACTTTATTTTACCATCTATTTATATTAACTTTGATTGCATGTTTTGATCGTGATAATTTAATGCTGCCTAATTTCCAGAGACTTTCCTATTCCTAACCTTTAAACATAAAAGGTCAAACGTTCAAGACTTTGTTCTGTGTATAAGATGCTGAAAACAAAATAAAGGCCAAGTTAAAAAGTAGGTTTGATGCAGTAGGTGTAAGTGTAGTTAGTGTAGGCCATCTTTCCATCAAAAAGAAGCTCTCTTGACCAACACACGGATTCTCCGTCTGCTCGCTCCACAAACAAACAGCGGCTGAATGCAAAACTCGACACCTTTCCAGACCTTTTATTTGCAGATCTCTGGGCCTCTATCGCCACATCGTCACAACATACAGGTACAATTTCACATTTCATTCCACCCTTTCCCTTTAAACTTGTATGTACAGGTAATGAAAATTAGTCATGACAATAATGAAGTTTTTCTATCATGCTACAATGTACTCTAATGCATAGTTTGGACCAAAGGGCTTCGTGTTTCAGCCCTCCATGTGAGTAATCTTTTTTTCCCCCGTGTCTGCTCGTTTCTTGAATGCACGGCTGTGGCGCCACAGTGTTCATGAGTACGAATGTTTAAAAACAGCGAGAGGTTCACAAGTGATGTGCAAGAAGAGTCCGCCGCCTAATGCACGTTACCCTGATTCACAAACAGCCCTCTGCTGGTCTGGACGCTGGCCAACCTTTAGATGATTCAGAACATGGATGATTGGCAATTAATCTCATTCTCTGTGAGGAAAAAATTAGTCCACAGCGACACATTTACTTTCTTACACAGCGTTAAACTCCTTGTGCAGCAAACATACTCAGTGTCAGTCCATCTGAACAACATCCACATTAAATATCATGCCATTTAAATAGTTTTCATCTTTTCTACAATCTCGTATTCTTTTAGACCCATCAAAGCCTACATATAGTATCATATAACTCATACGATGAATATCTGTGAAAACAGCTCTTCCTGAGAAAGATATGTAGTTGATAAGAGTTTCAGTTCTTCTCATACAAACAAAATAAGGCAAGTAAAGATTGTCTGATAATGTTTCTCTGCATTGTGTCTCTGTAGAGGCTGCCATGTGGCCTCTGACGTTAGAAAAGAAAGAAAAGGTGATCTTTATGTTCATGTTTCTTCGTCAGAACCGGCCTTTTCCCCATCGGCCCACATCGTTTTCGAATACTTGAAGGAATGAGAGCTCAATATTGCACAGTCCCACAGATCCAAGCGTTCCAGTTGGAGAAAATATGAGATTGTGCTCATGTGGTCATTATTTGTCAGTGGGAAGCCCTTGAAGATTAATGTTGCGTTCAGCTTGAGCTCCTCTCTGTTGTGAAAATGGGGTTCCTTGGCGTTTGTGTTTAAAAACCTACCTTTAGATCAGGGATAGTACTTTTTTATAACTTAGGAAAATTGCCCTAAAAGATTTCTCCGTCTCCAACTGAACACCAGCTGCTTATTTTATCCACTGGATGCCGAACTGAGCCAGGTTCTGCGAGATAAATACAGCACCGGCACATTTGTCCTCAGTTGTTAATAATTTGACTGCAATCGTTGTTGTTTTTCCATCAGTAAATAGTAGAAAATACCAGTTTATAACTCGTAAAAGTGTTTTAGTGTGGAGCTACCACTGCGTCACTGCCGCCAGAGCTCGGTCTTCAGCTGATTTGTGCTCCCTCAGCAGGTGAATGGGCTGAAATAGCTGCTCACACCAACAGGCCGCGCAGTTTTCCCCAGTGAGCGGCTCCAACCCGCCTTCATTAGTCGACGCCACCTCGCTGAGTTTCACTGAGTTTTCTCTCGGGTCCACTTGATCATAGTCTCTGGCGAGCGGTAGAGGAAGATGAGTTTGGAGTACATGTCCTCCTCCAGGTCCAGCTCCCCCGTCTCTCGGACCAAGAAGATGTCGGTGCAAAGCTTGAGGATGCGGTCCACGTTGGGCAGCTCCTCAAACATGATAGTGTGGGAAATGCCGCTGAAAAACTCGCGCACGAACTTGCCGATGACCAGAACCACAGAGGCATACAAGCCCATGATCCTAGGCAGGAAAGGGAGAAAGGAAATTAGAATCTATAGAGTTTGGATTTCTTAAAATGTTACTTCTCTAGCTAGTAGATGGCGTGGTGACGGGGGATGCTGCAGGTACAGGATACATCTCTCAATAGGAGACCCCCACATGCATCGTTAGAAAGAGTAGGGGCAACCAAAAATAATGACTTAGTTCCTTAAATCTCGTTCAGTAAAATGAACAACTCTTCCCCCTCTTTAGCTTCATAGTTGACCTGTGAAACAGTAGTTTGCACAAGGGCCAGTTATTTGAAATATTTGCCTTCATCTTCGTCGTTGCAGTTGCTTCAGTCGTCATCACAAGACCTTTGTCAAACCTTGTGAGACGAAGCGCAATCTGTCAACCTCAGCGCGGTTTTTAAAGTCATGTGGGGTTGTCACTGCGTGTTTCACATACATGCAACAGGAGAGTAAGTGTGAAAGAGCGAGAGGCTGATAATCTGCTTACAAAAGCTCGGTGAAGCTCGTATAATGATTTGTAAATTTTATATTGTTTTTATTTATTATGTCTTGCTTTTCACTTGTGCTCCGTGCTCCTTGCTCTTGCACTACCCCCCCACCCCCCCACCCATGCTGTGACACCTTAAATCCCCCACTGTGGGATTAATAAAGGATTATCTTATTTTATCTTGTAGAAAATCTGAAGTCTGTGTTTTCTTTATTCACGCCAGGCTTTAAAATGAGATAAGATATTAGCTTGTGATCCCTTACGAATGAAGCTACTCATCACAGTCTGCACATGTCAGTGTCAAGTAAAGATTCAAATTGTTTCATTTAATACTTTGCAGGAGCCTGAAGATGCAATTTATCCAGTAAATACAAGGAAAGAATTATCAATTAAGTAAAAGTCTCCCGATAAACATGCAAAACATGATTTTGTTGCGCTGCTTTGCTGCCCTGTTTATCACCTTGTGACCCCTTGGTTGGGAATCAAGTTCAACTCACTTGGGAACAAAACTCCTACATGCTCACTGGTTGTACAGCTTTGGAACATTTCCTGAATGTAATCACAGACAGCACGTACCCATATCCAGCCAGAAAGCCCAAACTGGGCGGGCTGACTTGATCGCTGAAGATGTAGACCTCCAGGCCTGCTTCATGCTTTAGACCCCTCTTCGGTATCGGGCCGGGCGCTGTCTGGTTGACGATCCACCACTCCTGGATCCTATCCGAGTCATTCTGCGCTTGCTTTAAGGTCAAAATGATGTCCAACATTTTTTTCCCTACAAAGATGAAGAATGAGATTATGTAATTGAATCAGAGTAAAAAAAACTAAACAGAAAACGTCTCAACATTTTCAAAAACCTCCTGTCCTCAGTAACAAAAGATTGTCAGTAAAAAGGGGAAAGTATAATCAAATATAAATGAGGAATTTAAATTCAGAATTCGAGTTTATAACAAAACAAAAAGTCACAGTCAATCCAGTCTATTCAGTGATGAAGACGGCGATGGTCACCTTCATGGAGGTGAAGCACAGGCTTGGCATCTGAGTCACTGGGGGCTCGAAGAAAACGAGGGAAGATGTTTGGTAGGTTCCTGCAGAGGAAGAGAGGAAGTTACTGCAGCGAAACACATCCTCACTCTTTAGTTTCTCAATATGTTGGAGAATAACAGTGAAAAAGACGTGTTAAAGACTCTGGGTTTTATATTATGGTTTACTGTAGCTCTCATATTAAGGATTATCACATCACAGTGGAGCTGATGTACTCACACTTTTGAGATGTTTCCTGTCCCAGTCAGGAGGTGTATGAGATCCTGCTTTGTTTCTTTGAGTAGAGTCGTCCCCTGTTTCCCGGAGGCTATCTCTGCCTTGGCACCAAGACTGAGGTTTCTGAGATCACAACAAGAGGAAAAACACACGGAAACTAATTTAAAACTCTGTTCATTAGGTGCAACATTGATGAGGACAGATCAACCCTCCTGACTCATTTGAACTCTTTATTGAAAGTTTACCCAGATTTATAGAAAAACACAAGGATATATGATGTAGAATAAATATTTTTGTTTTCTATTGTCCTTTTTACTGAAACCACACAATACATTGTTTACTATGATAAAACACAATCAGATTTTTTAAACTTGTACAAACACACAGACTGAGTTGACTGTCTGGCTTATAGCATTTCTTTTCTTCTTTATTTCAGATAAAAACATTACCTGAATGAATATTATGTAGATATATACTGTATTTAATGTTACTATTAATGTCTTTCTTTTGGGTTTGTACATGTGTTCTTGGAAGATCTTTATTGTTTTGTATCATAATTCCTCCACTTTCTAAAATGGCCACCATCACTAAGTGTCACAAAGTCAGAAACAGGCGCGCCTGGTGAAGGGACAACACGAGGGACGAGAACATTTTGTCATTGCATACCTTTGCACTGACCAGGACACAGTGATGGGGAATTCCTCCTCCGTGCCCAACATATCGATCAGGTTGGCTCTGCTGGGTGGACTGATGGTCCACAGAGAGTTGGAGCTGCCTTTCAGCTCTGCGATGATCAGGTCCTCTGGCATGTAGCCCTCCAGCCACTGCAAGGACTCCTGACCACAGCACGAAACCACACAGAATGTAACTGAGCCATTTCACATTAATTACAATTAAATTATTTAAAAGATGTCTAGGTTAAAGCCACTGTGCATACAATTCGTAGCCAACCCAGCGGTGGGGCGATAAGGAGGGCAGTGTTGGTCGGGTGAAACCTCTCAACAACTATGATGTAGACTGACAGATGATGCAGTTTACTAACTTTGGTGATCTCTTGACATGTGGCTTTGTGTGGTGACAGACCTCCGTGTTCAGAGGATGAATTGTAAGAACTTTGGTCATTGCCAGAGGCAGCATCAGGTCAGATTTTTTATTTGTCAGACACTTTGTTTACAGAATCGATGAGTTGATTAACTGAGAATGACAGAGAAATAGAATGGCAAGTATTTAAATAATCAATTAATCAAGTAATTTTTCGATTAAAAATACTGACCATTCCTTTTTCTTTGTCATATGTGATAATAAAGGAAACCCCTTCTCTTTTTTGGATGATGCCCCTGATTCCATCTCCTCTGCTTTGGGAAATAGTAAAATCTATTTTCCTTTATATTCTAACATTTTATAGAGCAAATAAAATCATGAATGAATCAAGAAACAAGTTGTTTGTTTTTGCTGCTAACTGGCAGGTTGACAAATGTGGGAACATGTTTTGAGTGGTAAACGTGACAAACATTACCTGCTAAGCATCAGCACGTTAACATGTGCGCGCATGTTAGCACACTAATGTTAGCATGTAGCTCAAAGCAGTGAGCACGCAACTAGAGAGCACCACAGATGGACATTTCTAAATCCTACACATAGTGACTTTAAAAGTTACAAAGGGTTTAAAAGTTAATACAAACACAAACCTCATCCTCTGGGGATACAAAAATGAAAACATTATCTTCTCTGTGTATTTACTGCCTGGTCTAAAACTATCTCCAAGAACTCCTTTACAATACAGTGAATATACAACATTATAAATAATATATTGTAGTTGCATTTTATTTCTTGTACTTACATCCTCATTAACATATGACCTCATGAATCTTTCAAACTCGGCGGCTGTCACATTCTGCAGTTGTTTTTGCTGAGCGCTCATGGTGAAGATGGGCTGCGAGAAGAGAGAGAAACCAAAAGTTTGTGAATTGGGTATTTGTTACTTCAGTCTTGTTGCTGGAGAAAAGGATCTCTGTTTTGTGTTTCAGTAATTGCACCGAGTGTTCCCCAGATACACAATCAAACATTAAAACCCTGCAGCCAAAATACTCAAATACACTCAACTGAATGAATCACAGATTTATTTACTTCATCGAGATCTACTCGCACGCTGGAGGAGGCAGGATTTCACTTAATTTCGAAAAGGATTTGGCTTCGGGCAGAGCAGATCTCTTTGGTCTCTCTGTTATTTCTGTTTGGTCTTTGTTTCTCAGCAAAGCACTTGGCAAGCTGGGATAAAAAGAAACCACACCTGAAAGCCGGCCAGGGTGATTTCAAACGAAACATCCAGCGGTGGGTTGACGACTCCGGCTACAGACTTGACGAGGGACATGAAGAGCAGCGGGAACCAGACGATACAGATCAGCAGCACTACAATCATCCCTCCCATCCCGTACTTCACCACCTTCTTCTTCTTCTGGCCTCGCGGCTGGGGATACCTCTGCAGGAGGGCGAGATAAAGGAGAGCCATCTATTATTTGACCTGGACAAATCAGCAGTTTGTCCTCCTGAACCTCTGTTCCATCTTTACTCCAGCAGACCTGATGTTTTCTGTGCCTGGACCATTTCTTCTACATCCATTAGAGTTGGACAACTAATTGGATCAGGGTTATAAAAGGAAAGGTGGAACAAAAACTGTCAACACAGGAGTTATTCGCAAAATGCAGGAGTGTATTATTTGCTACGGTGAGGCATAGAAGAAGAAGATATCTTTAATGCACTTTTGGGAATATTGAAAACCACAGACAGAATACATCTTTGTTATATTATATGTATAAAGTGAGAGTTGAGCTCCTTCAAGAAATCCTAAAAGTAAATTGAATAAAAGTAAAATGAATTCCAGCATGACGCCACGATGATCAACACCTTCTCGGACTCTCTCCAGCATTTCAGGATGAAGATGTGAGCGTAGATGTCCTCCACGCAGATCCAGCTGGACAGAGACAGCGAGGTATCGGTCCACACCCAGTCCATCACGGCTCGCAGCTCCGTCAGGAACGGCACCAGGCGAAAACTACAAACCGCAGACAAATCGTAGTTATCCTGACAAAAATATGAGACTTGAGACTAAAATCATATTCAATATATTCATTCAGAAAATCATGCTCATGAATTTGTTCATGTTGTCCAAGAGAAGGACAGGCAGTATAAGCTCTAAGCACCTTTTTGGTCATTGCTATACATGTTTTGTTTTATAATAATTAACAGTAAACATGTGAGAACTTATATTACATAACTTATATTCTGCATATTATATATATACACATTGTTAAATTAATTTAAATTAACAGCCCAGAACAGAAAATACAACGGTTAATGATTAATAAATGAATAAAACCCCCAAATAATTCTCTTTGATATATGATATGTGCTGGAGAAAAGAAAAATCAAATAATCTTATAAATCTAGGAGGCGTGGTTCCCAAATCTAAAATGAATTAAAGTAATAATGAACATTACATAAATTAATTATTCTGTTAATTAGCTATTTATCAATTATCAGTTTAGTCTACAAAATGTCATGAAAGTTTTTGAAAAATCGAGTAAATTGCTTGTTTTATCTGGCTAACCAACCAAAAACAAAAGATACACAGAGACGAGTAACAGATCCTCACATTCGAGCAGCTGGAAATGTTTTTCCCTGCCCTTTAACAAATATTGTTGTTTTTGAAACATTCATTTAGGTTTAATCGTGTCCATCTCCCCGTCTTCTAACAGCAGCTAGTTGTGAACCCCGGCGGCTGGAAGAAATGATACTTTCCCAGCGTAACTCACCCTTGAAACAGGAAGAGGTTGACATAATTGTAGCTTTTGGTGAGGAAGTTTCCCAAAATGCGGGTGGGATAACCACAGCGGATCTGATAGGCTGACAGCCCAAAGTAGATGCACTTGACAAAATACCACATCTGAGCGACCTTGTTCTCGCTGAAACGCCTGTGAGGGGAAGAGAAGCGAGGCGGTTTGTAAAACTGAAGGATGAAGAAGAGTGATTTGTTTTGTTTTTTTATTCATAGGCAGCACAAAGACTCACGAGCCTCTCATGTTCGGGGGTTTTTTTGCTTTGCAAACACAATAACTTGACTGCAAAGCAAAGCAGGACTAAACAAATTCATTTGTAATCAAACTTGGTATTAATGCAGAATATCTTAACATAACATGTTTTTCTTTATCTGAAATGTAACAGGAGAGAGAGATGAATGCATCAAAGATCTTAAGATACTATGACACACATTTTATCACCAGGGCACCTCAAAATATTGAACTTTAATCAAATTAATCAGGACACTTAATGACTTTAGATGAAATACCAAACATATCTAACGTAGCATATCTAAGTGAGATTGAGTTCGTACTTTTCTGTGACTCCCGGCAGGATAAAGAACATCCAGAAGTGGATGCCGAAGAGCAGGATGACCTGGAAGATGACCTTGCCTATGACGGACTTTCTGAGGTAGAGGGCACGGTCCACCACCATGGTCCCAAACTGGATCAGGACCATGACCAGGAAAGGTCCCGGCACCTGATCCTCCGACAGAGACGACGTGATGTCTGCAGCAGAGTGTTTCTAGAAGTATACATACATACATACATACATCAGATTTTCTTTATGGATTCAAGTAAGAATCTTTTACTTTATTTAATCGAAATTTGATTTTAAACCTACACCAAATGCCCAGAATCCAAACACAATGATGATGAAGTCCACCGTGTCAGCGAGGAACATCAGCACGTAGACGTCTGTGACCGCGCTGTACTCCGGGTGGATCAAGTTGTAGAAGAACTGCTTCATAGGAAGGTAGATCTCCATGATCCTACACACAACAGGAGTTGATTAAAAACAACAATAAAAAGAAATAGTAGTTACACAGCTGGTGAAAATGGTCCAGGTGGGTCTTGTTGTTGTTCCTCACTGAAACAGTCTGTCAGCAGATATGATCGTCATTCCCAGGACACTGAACTGGGTTAAAGAGCTTTTATGTTAATATAAACTGGGTGCTTTCTCTTCCAGCTGCCGACGTTTATTATATGTAATAATAAAGACACAATGTTTTGTGTTCACTGTCCTGTGTTGTCTGTCTGTCTGTCTGTGAGTCTGTCAACTCACTGCCACTGCTGACCATCTTGGCTGAGACATTCTTGAAACTGAAATATTCAATTTCAGTGAGGCTTTGAGCGTTAAATAAAAGATAAACAACAGGTGAGTGGTCCCGACACCACCGCTCTTATTTTGAGAGAAGGTAAATGACGTTTGGCGTTTCAGTTACTGTCCCAGACAATAATGTCTCACCAACCACTTGTTTCACTGTGATTAAATTTAGAACAATGACAATAACAGCACTTACAAAATGACACTGACGGGCCTGACGGGAATGCTGTAATTAAAGGTCTAAATTTAGACCTTTGAGAGGTTTTACAGTGATATGATTTTCCACAGAGCATCCTCCATTATTCGTCTAGAATACTCGCTGAGCACAGTTCTCATCAATGCCCTCCTAAAATGACACATTTCTCGTATAATTACAGTCCCGACTATCGGCCAGCCAGCAGCCGTGGGAGAAAATTAAGAGATAAAATAAATTTTAAAAACGCTGCCTCAACTTATATAAACCAGCTATGCTTCGTTGTACCGCTTTATGATGAAAGCTTTTCCTTTGAGGAGCTGCTCCCTCAGCTTCTCCATGATCATCTCTTTGCGGGTCTTCTGATGGATGCTGGCCTCGCTGCCATCCTTGCGGCTGCTGTTGTGTGAAGTTGTGCTTCCTGTGGAAAAGATTCACGTTTTGAGTTGTAAATGAATCGTGACGAGGCATCGAGTCACTGGTAACAGCCTGAGATCCACAAACACAGAGGGGTCAAGGCTGGACACCATATCAAGCCCCGGGAATTCCTTGTGTTTACTATTGTTGTTATGAGTGTGATTGTTGGAAGAGTTACGGTTATGCTTATCTTCACCTCTCTTGGACCTTGCAGAGGAGCGGAGGGATGGGTGAGAGATGTGCGAGCCTCCGCTGGAGCTCTTGCGACGCTGGTAGGTCTGCGGTTGCGGGGAGTGCACCTGGACGTGTCCGGAGTCAATGGAGGTCCCAAAGGTTATGGATCTCAGGGTGTGAGTGGAGCCTCTCCTCTCGCTGAACAGCGATGAGGTGGGTTCAGACTCCTTCTCGCTCTCCTCATGGTCTCTTCCCTCGTCCTCTGACTCGCTCTGACGAGAGGGCTCCCTCTTTTCTTTGGGCTCGTCCTCGTCCCATAGACCATGGCACTGGAAATGAAAAGAGGAGGAAAAATGCGGGGATTTGTTAAGAGCGGGTCATTCAGATTCAGTTCAGTGCAGCAGAGACACACATCTAACTCCTTTCATTCAATACTGAATATCAACCAGGCTGTGTTGCTAAAAGCTACACACACACACACACACATCATTTTCCAGAGTCTCTTTTTGGTTTTCTGTTGTCTGTAAATGAATTCCTAATTAATACTTAAGGCAATAATGAGTTGCAAAGTTCACCCACAATCAAATAGATGTAACCACATAACAAACCCACAAACATTTCATGAGTTGGTGTTTCAGTGAAGTTTTTTAACCTTCACGATGTTTTAGAGGCTTTTTCTAACTGCCAAGAATCTGGTGCTCGAGTGAGTATTTATGGCAGCAGGGAAGTGTAATTTACTCCAAATAAACTAAAAAAGTGTGTTTATGGAAATAAAGGAGCATTTCACCTACTGCAATGGAAGTCTATGGCAAAATACTTTGATCAATTCATTGTTGGTGTTGGTTTTTACACAACTACAATTAGAAAAACGTAGAATGTCACCATGTTTATCCTTTAATATGATGCACAAATTGAGATTAACATCATCCAGATATTTTGTGCTTGGAGGCACCTTCAGAATGGATCTGTGGAAGAAGAGAGCCAGTAACTGGACCAGGTCGTAGTGGACGTAACCATCCTTCTTCTCCACGCCAATGATGTTGGGAGGGTGATATGGTTTTTTCTTATCCATCACGACCTGGTTGAAGGGGAAGAAGCCAAACTGGAAGAAGTACTTGATGACGATAGTGACCTGGAGGTAAAACGAAGTGTCAGTGAAGCTGTCGGGACGATGTGAAAGTTTTCCAATGAAACATAGGAGAGACTGTCAATCATCTCTCTCTTACAGTATCTTGCCTCAATGAAACTATTTCATGTTAGTCAAAATGTGGTCTGCATGAGAGCTTTATTCCAAATGAGATATCCATCATTTAAAAACTACTGCCACCAACAATAAAAAAAAATACAATATGTACCTTGAAAAGTTGGCGATTTGGAAATCACACCTTGGTGTCTGACTGTACCTCAGTATAGACGATGGCAGTCATCCAGTAGCGCCTGCTGGGCCGGGGCACTGACAGCATGGCCCAGAGGAAGATGGTGATGGGGAGGACCAGGGTGACGCAGGAGGCCGACACCATGTGGTTGATGATGATGACCAGGTAGCACACCATCTCTGAGTGGGCCACCAGCATGTTGTAGAGGGCGTAGCAGAGCTGGAGGATCAGAGGCTGCCCCCGGTAGAATTGGTCCGACTGCTCCAGCTCCTCATCATAAAACATCCTGGACAGACACACCGAGATTTTATTACACAGTTTTATTATTTTGCTGATTCTAAAACATTACAGAATGTGAATAAATGGGTTCATAATTTCCTTTACTTAAAATAATGTGAGTTGTTCAGTTGCTTCCTGTAAAATGTCACTGAAAGAGTCGCAAAGCAACCACAAAACTACAAAAAGACACAAAATGAATACAAACAAAAGACGTAAAACAACTAAAAAGACACAAAAGATCACAAAGAGACACAAAACAATTACAAGGAGACACAAAACTACGACAAAGAGATTCACAGATCTCAATACAATAGTGATCAATACCTGAACCATACTTGTTTTAAGGTCTTACATTTTTGTTTATTTAGTAAAATACGCCAAACTCCTCAAGCGCACCCGTGTTTCAACCATACATGAAGGTTGACATGAGTAAATAGTCTCTAGTGTGAAAATGTGTGTCAAAATGAATCTGCAGCATCCGAAACAAACAACCTTCACGTTAAACAGGCTTTAGTTGTTTGTGGACTTACTTGTTGAGCAGCAGTTCGCTGGCGGTCAGCTCAGTGGTCATAGAGGGCAACATGATGTCTGACCTGCTGTCTGAGCGGCTGTCAGAGGTCATGACCATACACCTCCTCATATCCATGTCGCTCTCGTCGTCGCTGACTTCCAGGCGGTCAAAGCTCACCGCCTTGCTGTAGCTGGGAGGCACGTCAGCGTCAGACGTTTTAGAGGCATCTGTATCGGGGGTGTAGAGGAACCCTACCCGCCCCTCTGTCTGCATGAAGTCCTGCTGTCCTCCCCCATCCTCACTCTCAGTGATGAAGTCCTTCTCCTGGGCAGAAAGGGCAGACTCGGCCTCCTCCTGCCTGAGGGAGGGGCCCTCATCTGGGCCAGAAGACTCCCAGGGAGCCTCTCCTCTCTCTTTGCTCTCCTGGTCCTCTGGTTCTTCTACTCCTTCCTCACCCTCCAGTCCCTCCTCCTCCCTCTTCTCCCTCTCCTCCCTCTCCTCCTCCTCCTCATCCTCCTCCCTGGGTTCTCCATCACTCCAGGGGGCGCCCTCATCTAGCTCTTGGGATTCCCAGGGAACCTGCTGCTTGTCTTCCCCTTGATCATGCTCATCCTCCACTTCTTCTATGGTGTTCGAGGTGCCCTGTTTGGAGTAGAGCGTGACGCACTGGGTCGCTTCACTGCAGGGGACAAAAACAGCAGGGATTGTGTGTCAGTCTGCATTCAAGTCTCTCTGCACAGATGGAAATAAGAAAATAAAACGGGATGTCTGAAAAAGAATCTGTTTCACAATTTAAACAGATTACTTCCTTCGTCAGGGTTTTCATAATTTATTAATCCATATTTATGAAAGCCTTTTTATTTTTAATTCACTTGATTGACTGGAATTAAAATGTTTATGCCACACCCTACCCATGGAAGAGGGCACACATATGTGTATACACACACACACACACACACACACACACACACACACACACAGTATTTGCCAACAAGTATAACTTCTCCTATGAAGACGTATTATATATATATAACTGTTTGACAGTACTTTGTTGTCATTCATTATTTGTGTTACAGTTAGGTTAGACACTCTTTTGTCAATCCTAAAATTAAATATGGAGCTTAAACACACATTGGCCTTGGCTACGCTATAAAATTGCTTTTCGTGTCACTGTTATTGTGTAAAAAACTTTTTTATTTATTTTTTATATGCATTTTGCTGGTTGTCTTTGGGTTTTTTTATGGGATGTAATAAAGTCATGCAATGATTCAGCTGAAAATCAACAAAAATGGATCTGGAAACAGGAGTCAGGTGATGCAATGATCTTGTTCATGCCAGTAACAATAAGCAGCACAGGTGTGTGAATGGGTGATGCAGACGCCAGGCACCTGGACACGAAGCTGCTGCAACTGTCCATTGATGAATTGGACATGTCCAGGCTGTACATCTTACGCAGTTTGGGCCTGGCGCGCTCGCTGGTTTTGGGAATGCACTCTGGCATTGCATCGAGGTCTTCCAGGGTGGCCCGGCGAGAAAACAGTGTGGTTGCCTCGGTTTGAGCACTGAGAGGTGGTGAGAGTGACAGACGCAGTGATCAGAGGTGACAAGGATGAGATGGGATGTGTGTTAGGTTACACAAGCAGGGTGTTCCACGAATAATGAGTAAAAAAACCAAATGAGCAGAACAATGATCTTCATGTTTACCTCGTCACATGACCATACAAAACATGAGAGGATCAAATGGCTCAATGTGATGATAAATGCAAGATATTATTGAACAGCCTCCCTGCTATCCACGGCTGCCATGTTCACCGAAATGGAAAAAACATATTTATTTTCTCGCTTACCTCTCGGGTGTCCAGCCATGCACAGAGTTTTGGTTTTATTGGTGAATGGTTTGAGATATCTGTCTCTGGGCGTTTTGGTTTCCACACCAATACAGTGGAGGTGAATGTAATACATAACAGCTTTGAAATTTAAAAACCTTCAACAGCGACATCTTATTCCAGAAACAATGTCCTGGCTGCCCTGGATAATCCACACAACACACCACAGGGACTATTTCTTCTGCAGTAAGTAGTTCCAATTAAATTGTTCACAAACGTTGACCATTTAAAATGTCGTATCTCAAATCCTGGACAAAGAAAACCGAAACTATCTGCATGTCTAAACAGCACAAAAACGCAAGTAAGAAAATATGTTTTTCTGTAATTTTGGTGATCATGGCACATAAACTTCCATGTGTTAATTAAAAGGGCTTGTGCTATTAATACAACAAAAATAGTACATAAGTACAGATTATGTTTCCATCACTTCCTTGACAATTAACAATTCTTCATGGCTGGGCAGGGTATAAACATATTCTGGAGGGAAGATGTCAGTGAGAATCTATTATTTAGTTGTCCTTCTCACTCGGGGGATAACACATTTCACAGTGGAGACTCGTGTGGTCTCCCATGCTGCGCTGCTGAGGCTCTATGTACCTGGATATGCTGTCTCTGGAGGCGGTGGAGTCTTGGCTCTCCATGCAGTAGCCTCCTCGCCGCCTTCGGACCCTGGTGGAGCCCGAGGCCGAGCCGTCCTCACTTAGAAGCTCCATACTGACCTGCCTGGACATGTTGTGCTTCATGGCCTTCTGGTAGAGGGCGTGGATGCTCTCTCTGGACGGCACATTACCCTGGAAAGAGGAGTGGAGTTAATAATTTACTCTCTTAATCGCACTGATGTCCTTGAATTAGTTTATAACTAAGGTGTCTCTTCTTCCACATGTAACAAGTACATGTGGAGGCTCTTGGTACCTTTTTGACCTCTCTGGTCAGCATGCAGCGCTCTATTCGCAGCACGGTGGAGATGTCCATGTACTCCCTGCACATGTCGTTCATCCACTTGGTGAAGCTGTCCACCGTCGTCTGACAGAGCACCCAGGTGAACTTTATGATGTTGAACACTCGCTTGATGATGTTGTCTGAGGGAGGGCAGAGTTGTTTCAAAACCACAGTCACATAAATTCAACTTTTTAGGCTGCACTAAAGAAAAGAAAAGTGGTGGCTCCTAAAGGATTTCTTTTTAAAATGTTAATCTAAAATAATGATGCAAACTGACTAAACTTCACAAAGCACAATGATAATTTCCTTCCTGTAATCCGGTTATCACAAAGGAAAAGACTGGAAAATCCAACCCCAGAATTTCATTTGAATCAGTAGGATCTAAAATAAGGATCACAGATTATAACTGGTGATGGTTTCCATATTTGGATAGCTTTATAATAAGATGCTTATCACCCCTCAACCCCACATATAACACAGCCAAATAAAAGATCAACACAAACATACAAAATCAATACTGTATGCAGGTTCTTCATGATTATTTTCCTCATTCAGTATTTTTAGCCAGATGTTGGAGCATGTTCAGACTCAGAAGGAAGAACTCAACATTATTTTCAAAATCTTATTAAACTATTTTCTTGAGGAGGAACCGACCTGGACTGCCAGACTTGTTCTCTTCTCCTTTTTCTTGCCCATCTGACAGCTCACCAACCTCAATGGTCACATGACCTGCTGAAGTACAGGACAAGACACCTCACCATGGTTGAGAGAACTGGAAATTCATTCCCCACCCATAAAAATAAAGTTAAAGCTTTGTTTCATGGGAGTCTTATGTCTCTGGAAGTTCCTTACCATCTCTCTTGCTTTTTCTGTGTCTAACTCTCTTGGTGTATTTTTTCCAAAATTTGCGTTTCTCTTTGCCTTGGGCCCTCATGGCAGCTTTGGGGTTTGTGATCCAGGCGTGATACAGAAACTGGAGATCAGAGAGAAGGTGTTAATTATTAGTGAAATGATGTGAAGAAGAAGAGTCACTGAGGTCACTCAAGCACAAGCAACAACTAGTAAAAGGAGGATTTAAGGTGGTTTTTGCACATTTTAGTCTTTTAATTACAAACCATGTACAACAAGAAGAGCTTTTTCAAAATAGTTAATTCAAAAGTCCAATAAAAACTTAAATAAAACAACAAAGATGACTAGTAGTTTTGTCAAGAATTAACACATGTTAATGTATTGAAACATGCACAACCACCAGTATTACACCAAACACAAACGTTGTCTTTCATCAGAGACACGGCCCGAACGCTACTCGCTGATACTGCCATTGCTTCTCTGACAATGATAACTCACAAATGCCCAAAGCTCAAAACAGTAGACCAGGAGAAAAGGTCAAAACAGGCAGGAAACACTGAAAGCAACCAAAGACCATGTCAGAATAAAGCTCCGGTTCATGCGTCCAGTTCAGTTCAGATGCAACAACATGCAAAAGAGCAAAGGTCAAAGCATTCTGATGTATCACAGTGGTTTGTGAAATGTTTAATATTTGGTTATTTCTGTTTGCTGTGGTGTTAGTTGTTACTTTAAACGGCGGATGTTCATACAGAAATCAAGCTGTGTTAGTTCTGGCGGTGAGTACCTTGCCTGCCTTGACTACATACTGCAGTACAGTTTTAGGCAGCTTAATGATAGACTTGGGCAAAGCCAGAACAGCAGAGACAAACTTCCCAATAGCTCGCTACAGAGAGACAACAGAGTGGGAGAGGATTAGTAGAAAACAATGTCATATCATTAGAAACAACAGAGGTTAACGGTGTTAGGAGACGGTGAACAAGAGAAGATTTCTAGTCCTGACAGATCCTGTACAGGTGAATGTACACAGTTTAGTATTTAAAACCTTTAGTCCTTTAATCCTCAGTAAAACACAGTAATATCAAAAAGTAAAAACAATCCATTAAAAGTCACAAAATTAGTATTAACAGCAAAATGTACACGTATGAAAAGAAAAGTTCACACAACAAATGCATCCTATTCTATTGGCCTGTTGAATGTTTAGCATGTGTGCATGAGACTAGAAACTACAACCACCGGATACACCATCAGTTATCCTAAAAATACTGAAACGTGTGAAATGAACGAGCCACTTCTTGAAGAAGTCACCTGAAACGCCGACTTCTTTGGAGGTTCATCGTCTTTTTTCTCCTCCTCCTCTTCCTCTTCCTCCCCACTGTCAGTTTCAAACAAGTAATAGTCTCCACTTCTAACCACTGGGGGGGGCAGAGGGTAAAGTTAAGTTACATTCAGTCGCACAGAGGCTGAAGTCATTTATCGTTTCCACAACATTAAAATGAGGTTCAGAGAAGGTTCCCTTTGCTGAAAAGAAGATGCAGGAAAATCAAACCATTTACCATAAAATTTTACGTACTTCGCTAAATATCAAACATTTAACTGAGCCTACCTTAAGTCTTAAATTAACACTTAAAACATCAGAGACATTTGCGGATGAAACAAAAAAATGCAGGAAAAGAATTTAAAATGTTAGTGTGACTGATAAAACTACGAGCACAAAGCACAAAGAGGGATGTCTATTAAAGACTTTCCACTAAGCACAGTCGCCTTTAAGCTGCTTCACCGAGCAAGTGACTCTTGTCTACTGTAGTTAAGTGTTAGAAGCAATGGGATAGAAAAGGCTGGCTTATGTCCTTGAACAGAACCACAGTGGGCGGGAGGTGAAGGAGGATGCTGGGATATGGAGGTGAAACATCAAATGACAAATATTTTTAAATGTCATGTGGGTGGAGAACAATATGAGACATGAGGTCAAACCAAACAGGCAACCACTGCGTGTTTTCATTTACCACAAAGTCGTCAATTAATATATTTGATCACTGGTCCATTTGTATTTGTTGTTGTATTTTCTTCGTTGTAACACCTGTTTGGTGATCATGTCTACAGGCAAAGAATGAACAAGCCCTTCATCCTTTATTCCAGTACTGAGAATAAAGGCGAGTCGACGTCATATCTTTGCATGGAAATGTTTTACAAGAGTGATTCTCTACTGTGGGCTCTTTAGGTGCTGACTTTGTTTTAAACCATGTCAACTGCCAGCCAATAGTCGTTTTCTCTTTCTTCATCGTCTCGTCATGTCTATTTAAGGCAACCCTGCACCAACGCTGACACGGTTTAATAGATCGTCTTGACACTGAAGTGCCTCTCCACACACGGTGCACAGTTACACGACAGCTACAGGTTACAAGGGCCCTTAAGTAGAGACAGAAAAGGACTAAAGTCTGGATGGAGCAAGGCTACTGTATGTTGGTGCCTTCAGAGCCCTGGGTCAGTATGGGAATCCTCAGCGTTCTAGTCAAGGACACAAGAGCCAATCAGAGGCCCTGTTTACACCTGGCATTAACGTGCGTCCTGGGTGATCTGATCACAAGCGGACAGCTCCAAGCACAACTGTGAATGCACCCAAGACGCATTAAAGACGCACTGAGATCCAAACGCTCGGTCACATATGGAGATCGTCGAGGTGCATGTGGCCACATTCTTTTAGCGATGTGCATGTGAATGCGTCCCCAATAAAATAATTGTATTAATTTAATAAACGGTTAAAAACAACAGCTCATTAGGTTTTTGCAAACGGAAATGATGCAAGAGTTTATTTGCGCGGGGAAGTGAGGGGTCACTCGAGACGTACTGTAATGCCAGGTCTGAACTGACGTCCTTAGAGATGTCCACTTGTGATCGGATCACCCAAGTCGCACGATAGTGTCAGGTGTAAACGGGGCCACAGTGGAGGAAGAGAAAAAAGGGGATTTGGGGGGGGTCAACCTACTGGAAGCATGGTCAACCCACGGCCTCCACCACTGCTTTTTTTTGGTCTTGGCTTTCGTTGGCTGTGCTCCTAAAATTTCACAAATACAGCAATGCAACATTTCATAAGAAAATGAATTCTTCTGCAAACTTGAAGGCATTTTTTTACTCTATTAAGCTGCTCTTTTAAATTTAAATACAAACTTTTAAAAATACACCATTGCACAACATACATTAATGAATTCGGTGGATTAGGCATTAATACACTCTCACCCATCGTCCGTGAGCACTACTAGCAGTCACAATACCTCATCACCAACTTGTCTAACATTGACTTCACAGAGAGAGGCCCTGCCAGCCTTCATCGTACCATCATCGTCATCCTCCTCCTCAGGCTGGACGAGGATCTGTCCTTCTCCAGACTCCTGCGTCATGCTCAGCATCTTCTCCTTGCCCCTCTTAAACTTTTGCTGCCTCACCTTAATGCGCTCCATCCTGATTAGATCAGAGAGACAGTGAAGAGACTCGAAGTATCGACACACAGGAACATCACTGACGGCCTGACAGACTGACATACACATCTCCGGGCTTCACATGGAAATTAGTGTACGGTGTGTAACAGCGGAGTGCTCATTAGAGCGGGTGAGTGGACATTATCAGAGCTTATGAGTAACTCCTGAGGTACCTGTAAGTGGTGGAAATACATTGACTTTATGTGGTATGATATAGTGAGAGATTGCTTCCTGGAAACTGTAAAGACGGAGACAGGAGTTGCTTTTAATCCACAACATGGTTTTTTAAATATTGTTCACTTATTTAGAGACTAAATCCTGCCTAATGTATATCCATCCGCTGTTGAAAATAGTCCCCAACAAACACACTATTTACACTAGTTTGAGTTACATTTGCTAAACATTACAGTGCCCAGCTGTTTTGTAAATTACTTTTAATTAAACTATATATTTGTGACCTCTTTTTCACATCTCCAGTGGGAATGAATGGGATTTGGGAGTGCCACAGACAGACGAAGAGACCAGCACATTGTTGATTTTGCTTTTGTCATTTGTTGACAATATGACAGCTACAGGAAAATGCCAGGTGTATGCTTGAAATGAAAGTAAACAAACTAATCACAGTAAAAAGTGGGCAATATAGAAAAAAAGGTCTCAAAAACTGCAATATATCAAACCGTTTTATCCCAGTACTGAAAATACTTCATATTTTGTGAATGTTCTTCTTCCTCTTCAGACGCAGCTCTTATTTCTTAATTGGTCCTGGAGCAATTCTATATAAATCTGCTGTATTAACTCCGGTTAAACTCATCCGGCTGCAGAGGTCACGTGTATGTCAGTGACTACATTTTAATACTTTCTCAAATTTAAATTTCAAAACTTCCCCCAGTATTGAATATTATACACAACACAGCACTGCACAACATGGAGTGAGTGAAATATTTGGAGTCTCACTGTCTCTTCAGTTGCTCCACAGATTTGCGCTCCTCCTCCAGTCTGGCTCGCACCGCCTTCACTATAGTGGCCTGGAAAAGCTCCGCCCCTCTGAAACACACAGACGCACAATGACCATATGGACCAATCAGATGTTTAAAGAGTCAGTCGCTCACGATTACTGAAATACCATTGTCATGAACTGCACGTTTCCGTTGTGTAAAGCTTTCCCATTACACTGACACTGAACTCCAGAGCATACTTTGACGTGTTTGCTTGATACACATTATCAGTTTTTCTTTTCTTCCCTCTCAAAAGTCTGTCCAGCTTGTACTTTACATGTTGTTTGCTTACTCCTGCAATCCTGGAGTCTAAATAGCCGTACTGGAGTACTGGTGTCTTTATCATTCTTAAATAAATCAGAAGCACAGATCTTTTTCACAGCAGATTGTTTAACATGTTATGGCAGAAAAAGCCCTGCCACAACTCATACCATAAGCCTTTATGAATACTATACAGCTTTATTAGAGCCTCCGCCTCAGATGTGTACCTGGATGCGAGGATCTGTGATGCTCTGATATCAGCCACCACGTGGAGGAAGTAGTAGCTCATGAAGACTCGTCTCTGCAGCAGCAGGAAGGCGAAGCAGATGCTGTCCCAGATGATGCCGGCCTCGTCGGTGGGCAGGTCACAGACTTTAGCATCTGAAATATACAGTGTGTTCAGCAGACGTGCACAATCTAACCTTACACAAATTCATTCTATAAAACGGAACTGTTGACTTGTTTTACAACGTAATAATGAATTAGCGGAATGACAAAATCATTAATCTGCAATGTATTCATCTCTACTGAATGCAAGCAGCTGAGCAGTAATGTTACTGTCAAAAGGACATCTGTCTGATTGTGATTGGCTTTAATAACAGGTAAGAGTGAAGACAAGTGTAACTGGCACGAAGTCAGGACGTTAATGTAGACTATTATTTGTATTTTTTGTGCATAAATCTAAACTGTTTCACTGAGTATTGTGGCAGAGCTTTGTATTCGCTGTATATCTGTTGCCCAGTAGGATTAAGATAAACGCTGTGCCTGACCTGGTTCGACCACAGTGTATCCCTTGATGGTGCAGGCCAGACTGAACAACTGGATCAGCCAGCAATGGTTCTTCATCAGAGATTTGATGTAGCCACAAGCCATGATCTAAGAACAAAAATCCTTTATTATATACTGGAATACAATAATAAGAATATATATATTGCATATTTCTAAATCTGTATTAACATCTTTGATTTCACGTAACCCACAGGCAGTTTTAATATTAACTCTGTATATTAAAATACTAGAACAAAGAAGTTTAGTGAACATTTTTCTTCTTCGGTGTGCAAATTCATGCAGACAGATGTTTTAAAATCTACACATTACATTGCATCGCACGTACACTTAGGATTTGTCTATGTCTATATAGAAAATGAGACTACTCACAGACAAAATGTTCTTCATGGTGATTAC
Organism: Nannoperca obscura; assembly: GCA_036024295.1. Classification (NCBI taxonomy): domain Eukaryota; kingdom Metazoa; phylum Chordata; class Actinopteri; order Centrarchiformes; family Percichthyidae; genus Nannoperca; species Nannoperca obscura. The sequence goes on along the minus strand of JAVQJL010009226.1, from coordinate 35,077 downwards.
AAAGATGTTGTAGGCGATCAGGAAGTCCCAGTAGTGGAGGATCTTTTTGATTGGTTTGAGCAACAGCTTACCACCAAAGAGCAGGAAGTAAAAGCAGGCCACCAGGTAGCCCATACAGAAGACGCTGATGCGTGTGGTCCCCGTGATGAAGATGATGGTGAGGACAAACCAGAACAGGTAGCTGAACATGATGACCTTCAGCATGTCCAGGTAAGACCTAGAGGACAGTGATGAAACCAATACGTCAGCGTTATTTGTCCAAAAAGGCTCTTTTTTTAAAGCCTTGGCAGCTCCAAATGTCAGGGAAAGGTTACTGTCGGAAAACTCTGAACTTTAATACCCAGAGGTGATGTAAACAACATACAGAGCATCCTCGCGCTGCATTCATGTCATGACAGCAAGCAGCAGAAAGGGAAAACACATTACTCTAAAACAGTTGCCCCAACATACCTGATACATGGAAGCAGAGCATAAATTAACGCTTTTTTAATCATTGTACATATTAGTGTCAGTTTATTAACACATTTTTCAAGGATCTTAAAATCAAGGGCTCACTTGCGGCTCTTTAGGAGGAAGTTTGTATTTTTTTTCGTGGCCTGTAGGTAGAGAGGTGTCTGTCTCCAACGACAGAATTTAATTTAATCTTATAGCATCTCAATTAGTTTGATAAAATAATCGTAACTCAATGGCCACTTACTAGCTTTTCCAAGACTAGCTTTTCAACAGTGGATGAAAACCAGAGCGCCATACTTTGTTCACCTGATGACAACAGAACCAACTCCAAACTCCATTTGCTGGTAAAAAGCATGAGATGTGGTTGAAAGCTAAAAAAAAACAACAACTAGAAAGTGGACTCTGAGTTCAGAAACAATTATGTCAAGAATGATTGAATTGATTATGAACTTTCGATTAGCGCAGAGAGAAATATTTACATTAACATTTGGCCAAATGTGGCTTTGTTGTTTATGTTTAATAACATGTCTTCTCTATTTGACCTGAACAGGAGCGGACATGGTTGCTAACATGGACGCATGTTTCAGTTCATGTTAATATATAACATATTTCGGTAAATTCTGTTGCTGCGTGCACAATCCACCCATCGGCCACACTTGGTGGATCACTTAGTGCCCGGACACCGGTGGGACTGACTCATCAGTGGATGAGAACCGGAGCTGAAACCAGACTCCGGTCACTTGGCACAGGTACACTACTGCATGTCCTGCGTGTGTCCAGCAGGCTAAAAGCATGAGTAAGGATCCTGCGTTGTCATGTGAGAGGCCATTAATATGATGCGTGGAGTGAAAACATAGGAAGCAACGTGCATTCATTTGATGGAGAACATGGGACCACAACAGCAGCAGCAGCGGCGCTGTTTAGGAAGCAGCTCTGATGAAGTGGGTTTGCACAGGACGATGCGTTGATGGGCCGGAATAGCTGAGTGAGTGTCCTTCTTCATCAGGAGGAGAAAATACCTTTTCCATACTTAAAAGCTATTTATTGAGTTAGAGTACAGGGCAAAAGCGTCTGAGTCGCGGAGTGACGGACAGAGTGTTTTTGTGGATTATGGATTTCTCCCCCACCCCGTATCCGTAATTTGATCCTGGAGGGAAACGATGGAATAAGTGCAGAGCTGCTATGGCGAGGACAGACGGGCTGTACAGCCCTCTTTCTCTCTACTAGGGCTTGTTGATGGACACAGAGTGCGTTAATAAAAGACTTGTCCACTTTGCGCATCAAAACAGTGGAATGTGAAGAGCACATAATCAATGACTGTGGACAGGTCAGGATGCTCTTGCTGTCTTTCTAACTCGCTCTCCATTCTTCTCACTCCTCTTCACTCTTTTTTATGTGCAAACTCAGTATCTAGCTGTAGATTCAAATATCGGACGACAGCCAAAATCCTGAATTATGTATCCCGCGCTCACTAAACTAGTCACCTGTCCGTTTTTCTTACCTTTATTTATCCAGGACAAGGGATTTGCTGAGCGAGTGTGTTCTTATTCAGCACCACCCTTCTTAAGATTTCTACAGTTACACAGTTAGCAGCCAAGTACAACAGTTTTCTACTGAGTTGGCCTCTGAGCAGCTCGGACCGACGCACAGTAAAAGTCTTACTCAGCTGTACCTCAGCGGTTGTTGCTGAAAATGCAAGAATGATTAGTAAGAGTAAGAAGCGGAGCTCCGCGGCCGTAGTGCAGAGTAGTTAGATTGTTAAGTACAGAGTTAATACAAAGTAGTTAATCTATAAAATCTATAAGTACTGTGCCTGCGGCCGAAACAGTAAAGTTGGAGCCGGACAGCTAAGCAGATAACAGTGGATCTGTAAACCGACTGAATGGTGTGATTGTTATTGGCATAGTTTCTGACACCATTATAAATAGCAATACAGAATATAAACTAGCATCTACCAGGTAGTCTGATTACATAAAATACTTAATTTCCTATGTGGAACTACAAAGTGTACTATCCAGTAAACCACAGACCTACTCTTTAATACCAGAAGTCTCCATGAATAAATACAAACTGCGGCTGTAATTTCTTTGGATGAATGTATTATATAAATATTAACTGTTTTTAATAATGCTGCTTGTTTTGAACACATTTCACTTTTGACTTAATTTTAGGCATCAAACATCATTAAGCATCAATTAAGCCAACTACTTCACTTCCTTTCCATTTCAGTGTCTTGTTGTCCTCCATGTTAATGCCAGTCTAATGTAAAATCTAATTTAAGTGGTGAAATACAAGTATGGGATCCATTGTCATATACTGTATTAATGCAGCCCTAATAGGAACACATACATGGGCCACTTCCTGCTGCTGCTAAGCTGCTGTACTGTACCTGCAGTGGATGAAGTCGGAGACGGGGTTGTGGACGCTGAAGGAGGCTGCGTCCAGGTCTCTGCAGATCTCCACATTGTCTCCAGCCATGAGGCGGACTGCCGCCTTGTTCTCATCCTCAAAGACCTGCTTCTGGAGAGAAGCACACAGCAGCAATACGAAGTCATCTGGAAAAGAGGAGAGGAGAAATCTCATTTCTGCCGGACAAAATCGTGGTTATAATGATGCTAGAAACTTTAGTGACAATCATCACCACTACATATCTACAAAAGTGGTTCAAATTGATCTCTAGAGCTCCACAGATATATACATACAGATGAGGAACCATGAATTGGGTTGGGTGTGGAAATCTGGAACATAGAGCCACTTGATCACATTGGAGCCTGTAGAAGAGTCGGGATACCTCCAGGGATAGTCTGAAATGAAAACATGCACCACCATCATCAGATAAACGTGTCAACAACATAGAAATGTCAGGTTTATTTGTGGAGCACTTGAAATAAAACGACTGGCAATAAGAGCCTTGACATGACAACAAATCAAACAAGAAAAAGTACATTACCAAGACACGGGGACAACAGCTTTCATGTCCTTGTGTGCTGTATTTTTTTTACAACCTAATTTAGAAGCAGCCCCACCTGCAGGCTCCTGCTGGGGGGTTTAAGATATTTGCTTATCACTCCCCGTAAATATGTTTACAGTATGTTTAAAATACCAAACGTTGTTGTTGTCAGCTTCTCATATGTAAAGACTAGCTGCTATTCTGTTAAACTGTGGCTGTTGGACTATTGGTTGGACAAAACATAAATGTGTCCTCTCGGTTTTTGGGAACATGTAAAGAGCGCTTTTCACTAAAATAAATGCTAATTAATTAATCGATAATGAAAATAGTCATTGATTAGCCTTAAATCGTGGAATGGCTTTCTATCAGCTTTCCTGTGACTGACTGGTTGCTGTGAGTACAAGCTGTCCGGGCGGATCACACAAACCTTTACAGGCTGCAGGTGGGATCCCGATGCAGACAAAGTACTGGAAAGTCAGCATGCAGGACAGGAAGCAGCAGTACTTGGACCAGATCTCAGCGATGGCTTTCCTCCTGCGTTTGTACATGACTGCTATCAAGGCGAGGGCATGAAGCATGGCATAGAAGTCCATACGCTGCCCGATCACATTGACCACCAACAGCAGGCACGTCTGAGGGAAACACATGGGGAATATACACATGACGTGACGGAGCTAACACTTTTCAGATTAAACGCGTTGGTTTAGCTCTTTTCACTCTTCTCTACCTCAAGTCCAAACTTGTAGAAGAAGTAGTTGATGAAGTATTTGATGAAGTTGACGATGCCGATGTCCAGATGCTGCCGCGTGATGTCGTGGAAGATAATCCTGGCAGCGGGAGGAGATAGTTTGTTCCTCAGCCTGAAGTATTCCTGATGGCGGTAGATGGTCACCTCGAATGCTAACAGAGCCAGCATCATGAGGTTGTTCTGTGCAGATAGTGACAGAGATAATATTTTAGTCTAAAGATGTATTTCTTTTGTTGAAAATACAGTTTAAATAACTGACTGGTTGTTTGGCAGAATATTCAAATTATTTTAGTAATTTATCAAATAAAAAACTTTCTCAGATTTGTGATAAAAAACTAAGTTGGGTTAAAGTTTGGCCACGGTTTTTTAACTCATTACATTCATTTCTGGCAAGTTGGGATAGATATTTGTCATATTTTCTGACAATTTATACCCAAAAGCTAAGTTTATATATAGTGTATTCAATGTTTATCAGCTTCTTTAACTTTATTAACATTACATTGGATTGCTACTCTTAAAGGACGGTGTGCACTACAGGACATTTGTGGTTTTCTGCAGAGTTATGCTAGGGACTGATTCAGTGACTTCCTGGGGTCATAACAATCCCAACAACGTTTTTTGTACAGATAAAACAAATAAGATAAGATAAGTTAAGATAAACCTTTATTAGTCCCTCAATGGGGAAATTGCAGTGAGAAGGAGATATAACGTGTTAGTTAATGAGCCTTAGAGACACTGGTAGGCAGATTTATATCACCCTTGGACAGGCAAGCTGTCTGTCCTTGTGCTAAGCTAAGCTAACCTGCTGCTAGCTCCAGCTTCATATTCAACAAACAGATATGATAGCGGTATCGACCTTCTCTTCTAACTAAATAATGAAAATGTGTATTTTCAGACTATTCCTTTAACTAATTCCTTTATTCACTCCATCATCATTTGTTAAACGTGTCTTCCCTTGCTGTGATGATATCCCGTGTGTACTGCAAACTTTCAGTTGATGAATGGTTCTGCCTCTCACCCTGAGGTAGCCCAGCAGGTCATCTGACTTCGCCAGGCCCACCCACACGGCTGGATCCACAGGTTTCGCATACAGCAGAGACGTCCTCATCTCTTCCTTCTGTTCCGTTGAGTAGTTTGCTGGCTGTGCACAGAAAATATAAGTGTTGTTGTCTCCGACTAAATACAAACTTGTTTAAAAGTATTACTGTGCCATGCCCTCGTAGCTATTACCACGAAATAAATGTAAACATCTGGACGTAGTCAGGCGTGTTTGCCTGTATATTATGCACGTAACACTGTATGTTTTTAGATAGGACTCTTTTGAAACACGGACATATAAATTATTAGTGCAATGAAGGAGTAAGGATTGAGCAGGATGTAGTGCATGCAACTAGTGTCAAAAAGCATGCTGTGGTTATATTCACCATAGTGCAGTTCTTGGAGTACGATTGCGGGTTTATAGACTTCAGCTGGTACAACATTTTGCATACTATGATGACACACGTCCAGACAGTGCAAACACTGGAGGCAAGGGGCCGATACTGGCTGTAGGGCAGTGCAAAGGCCCAGGATGCCAAGAACACATAGTTGAACAAAGACACCTGCACAGGAGACAAAACGGCGATGAGGACAACAACAAGAAACCATCACATGAATAGTTTTTCCCAGTGACATTCTCCTTTTCCTCATTCTCCACACTTGTATTACTGTAAATGTTTTACAACACTTTTATCCTGCACATTAAATAAAAAACTGGTGAAATGAGGAAAGAGTAATGTGATAAAAACACACACAAGATCCTTAAAAGTGAGTATTAATAAGAAGCTAACAGACCGAGCCTGAGGAGCTTATCCAGGTTAAAGCTTATTCCAAACTCTATGAGCCCTGATGGCAAGAAAACTCAGATTAAAGCCCCGCCCCATCTATTATCAGCTATTACAATTTGCCCAAATACTCCCAGACTATTATCTGGCCAGTCTGCTCCGTAGTAGACAGTTGGCTCAGTGTTGCAAGAGATCAGCATATTTTATACAGCATCTGAGCAATTAAATCAACCACAAACATTTGAGCATTACCTAATGTAACTGTAGGTACTTGTGATTATTAATATAATAGCTCTTTACAATTGTATGAAATGTACTTAGTGGAAAATAGTGACATGAATAAATAAATGACCTCAGGATACCGCTGTCATTCATTTTACATGTTGAGTCCACAAGCTTCTAAAACTACATCCACTTTGCAGAGAGTAACTCTGGAAAAGGAAAAGCTCTCTCAAAGGATCAAACTCCTTCATCATAAAAATATCATTTAAAAAACAGCTTTCAGTTACTGTTTAAACATGAGTCACTGCATCGAGTTCAGAGCAGCTGCTAACATACAAAGTTAAAACGCTGCATGTTATACGATGAGGAGGATTTATGTGTTTTATTGAGTTTGCAGTTTTAGAAGTTGCACACAGGGAGAAGAATGGTGAAGATTTCTTTCATGATTTTAAATGCAAACAAGTGCAGTAACATCTGGAAGCCTTAATCGTTACTGCAGATGATGACGGGCTACTGTTTAGCTGACCAGTCAAATCACTCAATCGAGCTCAGATACAATTCATTAAGCAGACATGTTGTTGCAGATACTGAGTTTAAACATCTTTAATTGCGCCTCAGCCTTTCATACCTCTTTGAGACAGATGACGACAATGTAGCAGGACACGATCTTGATGATGTGGATCTCCAGCAGCCACCAGACGAACAGCTGCAGTTTGTGAAAATACTCCAGGAACTTGAGGAAGAGCACAGTGAGACGATCGACCACCAGGTGCCATTTATTCTTCAGATCTGAAGAGGAAGAGATAAAAACCAGATGCACTTAAGTGGAAAAACAACAAGACTGAAGAGGTGCAAATGGAAAGTGTTTCCAGGTTCCACCTCTTAATTACACCTGTGTCTCCTCTGTTTAAACACTTTTATGCTTCTTCTGGCATCTTGCTTACGTGTCTTCGAATATACAGACTCAAGCTGGAACCGACTGAAAATATGATTCTCTCTTCGCACTTCAGGAATAACAATTTTTATTGTTAACAAATGGCATGAAAACACCAAGTAACAGTGCAGCCAAAGCTTCATATATCTATTTGCTCTTTTCCATTGAGCTCTATTGCTGTCCGATAATATTAAAGGCAGATTAGCCACATTGTTGCACTGATTGACATGATATTTCATTACCATTGTAGTAATTGTAGCCATTTTAGTTTGTTGAATCAATTCCTCATAGAGTTATACAGTGTCCCGCTGCCATAAATGCATTTTTAAATAAAAGAAACCCTTTTTTTCCCAGCCTTATGCCTGGTTAGATTGCATTTCAATACATATTTTTCAAAAAGAAATACAGACACATTTGATCACAACAACTATGACTCATAAATACAATTCATTAGAGACTGAAACAATTAGTCGATTAATCTATTCGTCCATCAAAAGAAAATAAGTCCCTTTTTTAACAAAACATGTAATTCAGTAACGTCATACATGTTTTTTTTTGTCTTCTATTAAAGTAAACTGAATACTGTGGGTTTCATAGTATTAGTTGACTGAATCAAGACATTTGAACATGTCACTCGATCAAGAAATGATCTGTCGTTTATAATGGAAATAATAATTAGTTAAAGCCCTACAAATCATCGTCGCTTCGTAGGAGGCATGTACAATTAAATCAAAGCAGCAAACATGCCACTCATGTGCGTTAACTGCTTTAAACTTTAGTGGTGTGAATGACAGTCTGCATTTTAGAGAGGGAAAGAGAATTTTAATCCAAGGTGTTATTGGGGCCAATACGAAAGCTAAACATGTGTTTTAGATGTATTCTGAGACTGTAAAACTGTGTTTCCTCATATGCAGGATGTTAAGATGTATGGAAACGTGCCTAAAATCTGCATTAAAATTCCCAGACTGTTGCTTTAACTACGTGCGAATGAAGACTTAATATTTGGTTTTATATTCTCACAAAGGATATAAAAACTCCAGTCACAGTTTAGTGGTGGGTATAAAGCCATATTATCTCAGGTTATAATAGAGGCCTCATTGTTTGGATAAGAAACTCTGAGAGAGCATATAGCTCACATAGCTTGCAGCTCATTATAAACCGAGAGGCCCTGAAGGGTTGTGTTTTATCACCTATTTTATTTTCTGTGTATATAAACAACATTTTAATTTAAGACCAGTGTGACTGTCTGTGTAAATATGCTAATGGTGCAGTGTAAGTTGACCTTAGCAGGACGGGGTAATGGGTGAAAGTGAGCACTTAAACTACGTGCTGTGTCAGAGCAGAAAACTGCAGGTAAATCTTACTGAACCCAAAAATCTGCAATACAACAGGTTTTTTTTACAGCTTGTCTTGAGGTGATTAATGTACTTGGGCAGCAGACTGAGCTTCTCTAAGAGAGCTTTGGCCGTTAAAGATTGTACACAACGTGTGTCTTCTGAGCAGACTGAAGAGCTGGATCTGAGGGGAGAGGAAAGGTCTCCACACCCATGACTGAAAGTGCTTTGCGCCGCCACATGACAGCCGGTCACAGTCAGAAGCTGTGTGCTAAGCTTTAATACAGGAAAACATTCAGCGTCGCACACAGGCAAGTTCACGTGAGACGTCATTACTAATAATTATTCAAGTATGCCACAGCTGGACAGTAGCTTATATTGAACACTATGCTATCCCAAAGGTGCACTAATTAGTCCTTTTGTAACATTGATACACCCCCTTACCCACATACACTCACACAGGGAAAACGCTTTTATGTTAGGATGTTGTTTATTTGTTTAAGGTGTCCTGTTTATGCTGCATTATGTATTGTGATGCAAGACTCATTTCTGTGTGAACGGACAATAAAGTGTTATCTTATCTTTTCATGTTACTACACTGGAAAATCTTGTTGTTTTACACCAGAATGCCGTCCTCCAAAACTCACTGCACAAGTGTTGTTTGTGTTTTTGCAGACTGGCTGCAGTTGCCATCTGCTTCTTCTTCAAACAGTGACTGAGGAGGTGCTGGACCTCACTCTACATCAGCTGAAGAGGAGGAAGCTGGAAAGTTGAGTTTCTAAGGTAGTTGCATTTTGTAGCTTTAAATCCCACTATTATCCCACCATAAATTAAAAAAAAGCTTCACATTACAACTTATTTATCGTCTGCTTCCTAGAATTATTGAGTTACTGAGGTGTTTCACACTCTTTTGTGCCAGACCTCCATCTCTGACAAAGATCTCTAAAAAGGAAAAACTGAAACTTGGATACTAACACCTTTGGAAACCCTGAGGCAGCAGTTCGACTTGGCTGTAGGTTAGAAAACACCCGCTAGTGGGGAAAAAGCACCTCTATATTTTATTGCCATTGATTTGACATTACAAATACAAACCCCTGTATCTCCAGACCTCCGTGAGATTTAGAGGGAAATTTGGCTGCAACTGAAATTAGATCAGTTTGTGCTGAAATGATTACATGATGAATCCATTAGTTTCCTGCCAGACACTTAAATGACGACAGTTTTAATAACTGATTGATCATTTGAGTCATTTATCAAGCCGACACACCTGGTTCTCCAGTTCCATCTCAAATGTGAGGTTTGCTGCTTTTCTGATTTATGTAACAAAAGCGAGTATCTTTGGATTTTGAAGAGCATTTTCTGACATTTTACAGACAATTGATCAAGAAAAAGCTCCACACATTAATTGATAAGATAATCTCTTCAGTGTCTAGTTTGTGGACCTGCTGCGTCGCAGCTGCTCAGTACCTGAGCTCTGCTCGGTGCTGGGCTCTGGCTCGGTCCCCGCGCTGCAGTGCTGGCTTTCCTCTGTGCTGGACTGCCGCACGTCGGACAAACTCCTGGGCTTCTCTCCAGTCACGTCAGTGTCATACGTCACCTCCACTAGGGTTTGCTCCTTCTCCTTCTCCTCTGTCCGCCACTCCCCCTGCTCCTCTTGTTCCTCCTGCTTCCCCTCTTCCTCCTGCTCCTCCTGCTCCTCCTGCTCCTCCTGCTTCTCCTGCTTCTCCTGCTTCTCCTGCTTCTGTATGAACATCATTGCTTCCACCGAGCTGGCGCTGAGCATGGTGAGGTCTGCCAGGCTGCCATCGGTTCCCACCAGTCTGAAGACATGGGAGAAGTTATTACACACAAAGATGCATGCAGATTCTGATATATGTATTTCTATACTTATGAGGACCTTCAAGGACTTTTGGATTCTCCTGTGACTTTTCTTTTACATACTTAATGTTATTTTTAGGGGCTTTTCTGTCTTTTCAGGGGCAGTTTTGGACAGAAACAGCACTGCAAAGATCTATTTAGTATTTTAGTATTTAGCTCTGGACTAAGAAGAAACACATTTGCAATCCATATCTGCTATTAAAGACACACTTTTCTTAATTTAATTATTTTGTTAAATAATGGCGGCAGAGTTATTTGAATATACATCACACTGAACTTTTTTCTTGCATTGGTTGCCTTTTATATTCTGAAATAAAATGTGAACAGGTGAAATAGTTGCTTGAGCTAATTTTGAAATTCAGAACTTTTTCCTGAACTTTTAAGGGCTGCATTGCTTTAAGCATCTATACACGTCTGACCCTGCCATCATTTATTTAAAAAGTATTTAAGTTAAGTTTTGTGCGTTTTACGCATCCAGACGGACTTGAACCGGGGACTTTGCAGTTCATTGTCTCCATCTTAACCCATAATCTACTTCCTTTTTAAAATACATGTCCTGTCACTAAAATAACCTTAACTTTAACTTTTCTAGAAAGCAGTTTGAGTCTGATCTTAATGCTAAAACTAAAAACAACAATTCAAAACAAATTCCACATATTTAAGCGTTTCCTTCACATGCAAATCTTTTCGAAGGCATTCTGTCCCCATAAGTATATAAATACAACACATACACGTGGTCCAGGTGATTGGCAAATGGCTCCGATGCAAATGTTTGGATGGGAATCATCAGCTCTGTGTCCGCTAACTGAACAACACAGCAGCGTTTCATCAGGCATTGTCATCGATAAGCAGTGCACATTCCTTTTGCATTCTTTAAAACAATCTGTTTGGGGGTTTTTTTTAATGTAGTTTGAGGGATTTTCTTCTTCCAGCACATAAATAGCAGCTGAAGGGAGGCATTAACGCTTTAAATTCTTCTCAGGCAATGGAGAGAGGTCAAAGGTCGGGTTTGGCTTGCATGAACTGGGGGCATATCAAGGCAAGCACGTTGTTATCCAGTGGTCACACTTACTTGCTCGGATGAGTGGGAATTTTTTGCTTGATGCTGCTCAGAACAATAAAGTTACACAGTGAGGAGAGAAACCGACAAAGGCAGGCTGAAACTGACACTTGAAATCACTTAAAAATATCCACATAGTTTTTTTTTAAATGCATGAAAACCAGCAATAAGGCTCTTGTGGTTTAGGGTAGGCGAGCTTTTTCAGGATGGGGGTAATTTTCTGGGGTTCGGTGCAGAAAAGGGGGTGTGGATCATTGGCAAGATACTGGAAGGGAAGAACAGTCCTTTCAGATTCAAACATGCGTGTTTGACAGTTTGTGAAACTTGGAGAAGTAGAATTATTTGAGTGGGGAAAGACTGGGGCTGGAGGGTGGGAAACATTGTTAAGAAAGACAACAGAGAAAAAAAAGAAGAAGAGGCTACAGGCAAAATAATAAAATACAAAACCTGAAAACAAACACCATTCATGTCAGGAAAATATTTAAACTCCAGGAGTAAGATATTTCAGAAGATCATCAATGTATAATCATTGGCAAAAACAAGGTAACATAGACAAGTGAGTGTGAAGGGAGAGGACGTATTGCAACGGGAGGAGGAAGTCGAGACTCAGAGGTGAACTGGGACGGTGATGGATGCCACAGAAAGCGAGCACATACCCACCTATTCATGATCAGATAGACACGCCCACTGACTTTGGCGTGGCTGTGTGAAAAGGGTGGCAGAGGAGAGACGGCAGCAGGTCACAGAGAGAAGCAGAGCAGAGACAAGCTGAGCAAGCGGCCGCGGAACAGTGGAAAATCCTCAACAACACGACAGTAAAGTTAAACACACCACGCGGCAGGCTGTGAAAACACTCAACAACGCACACGGTGAGAGGGGCCTGATGAGAACAGTGGTTATAACGTTATAATGGGCTTCAACCGGGTAACAACAAAAGTAATATTGTTGATCAGTTCAGTGGATTCATGTGGTGATAAAAACCCAGTTTGTGCCTCTCATGTATTAATTAATTTGAGTCACAGAGGGAAGCAGCTGTTTGTCTGAAAGGTGCTCGGGTTGCACACTTCATTGTGTTGTAGATGATGAAGAAGATTTTATACAAATTTCACTTTTAGATTTTTTTTAAAACCCTGAGGGTTGTTTGACAAACTAACTCATCTTATTTCTAGGTCAATTGATCATTTAGTCTGTAAAATGTCAGAAAATGCCCATCAAAATATCCCAGAGCCAAATCTGACAAGTATGAAACCCCAAAGATACTCGCTTTTATTACATAAATCAGAAAAGCAATTTTTAAAAATAGGTATTAACAGGACCATCATAGACTCTTCAACGCTCTCTTCAGATGTTTAACTTATTTCTCAAGTTGTGACCATATTTCTTATTTCTATTGTTTAACAAGATTTATCTGTGAGAAAACAAAAGCTTGGCTCTCTGACTCAAACGTAATACTTCTCATCGGGGGTGTGTCAGGTATTTAACATTGACTCAAACACCAGAGGCACAAACTGAATAAACTGTGATCACATGTTATTGTTCTACACATTTCTGATTACGAGCAAGAACAAAATTAGTCAGTGAACTTTCCATTTTACACATTGAACATCAGTTTGATTATTATATTGCTAAATGTATTTAACAGAAAATGTTCTTATTAATATCCTGATAGTCCTTTCAATTTCCCAGCTCTAGGTGCAGTTTGTTGTAGTATTTTTTAAACAACTTCTCTGTTTTATAGGTGCCAGCAGTACCTTGCATTACAAACGTAACCAATGGATAACATTGGTCTGGACTGATGCTCATTTTCAGCCATAAGAACCCATGAAACAATATTATTATTTCCTCAATGTGAAGTATTTTATTTTGAAACAGGATGTTGTGGTGTGACAGTTCCATAGGCAGCAAGGGGTCAATCCTAAGTGCAAACCAGTGGTGTTCTAGGAGGAAAGGTCACCATTAAAAGGTCAAATGCTAATTTCTCTGGATTTTTTACACCAAAGATTGTAGATAAATCTTGCTAAGTAAAAAATAAAGCGAGTGGAGGTGGCAGGTTGTCTGTGAACAACCTCCCTGTGGGGCCATCAAACAAGCAGTTTGTTTGTAACTCAGCTGTGTGCACTTCAGCCAACAAACAAACAGAAGGTGTCTCACCTGTAGATTGTGCTCTGCTCTTTGGCCACCACAGCCTGGAGGTCGGTGAGCTGGAGGAAGCTCTCGTGGAAGTAGTGCAGGTGGAGAATACACGCCAGCAGGAAAGAAGTGGGAATGAAAATCCTGGTGAACAGCATGGATGGAGAATACTTCTCCAGGCCCAGGTCTTTCAACCTGCACAGAGAAAAAAAACAATGAGCTCATTTTCAGATACAAATGACTTCTTTCTTTATAGGTATGTAAGAGTTCGCCCTAAAAACTCCTGGTCAATAAACGTTTGGGATTAAGGACTTGTTGTGCTCTGACAGCACTTCCAGATTCATTTCAAATCAAAAGAACCAGAAGATCCAGACTCGTGTCCAATCGTCAACATTCGAATCTGGATGACTGCGGTGCTCAGCGGAGCTCACCTCTCTACGTCCATGCCCAACGTATTGTTCCAAAAAGACAACGAGGTCTCAAACTGGAAGGTGTAGACCAGGGTGAAGACTATCATGGTGTACATCACCACAGATATCCAGAAGTACTTCAGGATCCTTCGCCACCACTCAAAGTGCACCTATAAGAACAATTGTGATAATTGTGTCGCAGGACTTATGCATTCTCTGAATACTCTGACATTAACAGCCACAAGCATTAAACTTAACATGGTGTACACAGGCAGCTCTGTTACTGTGGAAGGGCTCATAAAACACACACACACACACACACACACACACACACACTGTGGATTATGAGCACAAACTTTAGGACGTACTAAAATTGTCAGCATCTTCTGTCTTTGGGAAATTGAATTTGGAAACTTTACAGCGTTCTGCCCACATGCTAAGTTTTGAACGAAGCCAACAGCCTTATTTTAACTAACTATGAGCAAAAGACGTCATCAAACTGTTTTGGTCTGAAGATTTGTGGAAGTTAAAGAGAAATGTATTTTATTTTATTTTGACATGGACCAAAATATTCTGTGGATATTAAATAAATCTGAATTTCATATAGATATGTGCTGTATATTTGACACATCAGTGCAGACATAAAAAGCGGTATTTAGGATTTCAGTCAACACTTTGTGTCTTAAATTGTGCAATTGAATAAGAAAATAGAGAATATATTCACAGAACGTGGAAAAATGTTTAACACTGAATACAACTGAGGTGAAATGTTGGAAATATGATGCTAAAACACACAAAACAGTGTTGCAAACATTAACGCAACACTGGATGTAACTACAAGCGTCTGTGTGTGTGTGTGTGTGTGTGTGCTCACATACACCTGATGTGTTCAGGTACCTGATAGAGTGCCACACAGGAGAGGAACATCATCATGTAGATGATCTTGTACATGACGATGGTTCCCTCGAAGCTGACGAAGAAGAACATGCCACCACAGATGTAGATCCAGTATTTAACCAGCACAGCCATGACCATGTTGCCCAGAACCTGCATGATGTCCTGCTCTTCTCCCTTCTCAGTCTCCTCTTCCTCTATAAAACACAGCAGCGAATCAGAAAGCTCTGCACTAACAACACGGACAACGGAAACTCCCAAATATATTTTCATTTTGTTTGTACGTAAAAAAGATTACATCCATGCAAAGCATATCGTATCTTAATCTTAACTCAAGGTCCACTTACAACTGAGTCATCAACCACTAAAAGTGAGCTGATGAGATGTGTTTGAAAGCTGCCCAAAAAGTGCGTAAGTGGGTCTTGAGATTAAATTACTTTGTTAAACTACTGATCCTGAACTGAAAAATGAAACGTGATGAAGAAGCTGTGCAGGAGAGGTGCAGTAGGACGCTTTCACAAAGACCTTTCCTCAAAACTTAAAGCAAGATAAACAAATGATATGAATTTTAACTTAGAAGGGATGGGAATATTGATTTTAACAATAATAATAATATTATTAATAATACTTATTTTAATTGGTAACACTTTACTGTAACCAACCCTATTTGTCATTATACAAGCAGTATGTTAACATTTAATAAACACTATAATGTAGATGTAAGCATATATAAGACATTTTAAAGTGATTATTAATGAACAGTATTTGTCAACAACTTTAACTTCTCATATAAAGATATCATTTATTTTATTACAGCTGTGTTTTACTATATTGTTATTATGTGTTTATACTCACAGGGGGAGTTATACTGTACTGACAAATACATGAATACACACTTAAAAGAACTATTTATATACTGTTCATAAAAAGAGGGGTTAAAGTAAAGCGTTACCAAAGCTTGAAAATGCAGTGATTGCCCAGTAGAGTAAGAACAAAAAATTTGTATTAGTTTAAAAAGAAATTCTGAAAAGTCTTCACGTGATCTCACGTGAAACAGCATCAGCATTCTTCAGTATAACGTGGGCAGTGTTGTTTCAATCCACCACGTACAAATGTAAAAATAAAGAAGTCAACAGCCACTTTCATAATTTAACCACCCCTGTTGTGTGTTAGTTCAGATTCCTGCAAGTGCCAGTTGGCAAGGCAGGTTTATTTATATAGCACCTTTCATACACGGATGCAGTTCAAAGTGCTGGCGAGTATCTTCTATTGTGGCTGGAAGAAGTGATAGATTTCCCGGTGGTGCTAGCAGCCGGTGCTTTCCAAAATGAATTGCTACTACAGTATTTCTACTCTACTTTAAACAAAATAAGAGCTTACCCTTCTTCTTCTGATCCTCCACATGGACGTCTGAGAGACTAGCGCTGTCTTCCTTCTGTTTCTCCCGTCTCTCTGTAAGCGTTTGTCTCAGCAGCAGCCAGAAGCTCAGCATGCACAGGACCTTCGCACAATAAATTCAATGTTTGGACAAACAGAAAAGAAAAGATGGACCAATAAATCCTTTGCATTTACTTTAACTTGCTGCGAGCACAATGTGTGGTCAAAACAACTCGAGGAGACACTGCAAACGTAAATCAGGAATTACTTTCTAAACATAAATTGGATTGTCTAAACTTTCAGGCATGTGTTGCACTCATCTGACACTTAAAATAAACTTTAAAAACACAGTTTGACCCAGGTGTGAAATACAATTGCGCCTCTACTCTGTGAACAGATGAACACGTGTTTATTAAAACAGCAGCATGGGTGATAAAGAACCTGTTAAGGCCAGTGCAAGTCTGTGGTGGCCTACTGACGTATGGCAGTACATTGTATGGCTGTCCTGTGTTACTTAATGAATTGACCATTAGAGAGACACAGTTTGACAATGTTTTAGATTCTGAATCTAAAAATAAAAATCTAATTAGCTGCATACAGAGCACATCTGTTGCACTAGAAAGCTCTGCACACATGAAATCACATTTGTGTTTTCAGATCGCAGGTCGTTGCTCAATCTAAAGGTCAGTTTGAGTGATTGAACAGATTTTATAGCGGACAGAGGTAACACGCCAAAGGCAAAAATCAAGAAAATGTCCCCAAACCTTGGATGAAAGTGAGTGGAAAGGGTTGTTCTTCTTTACAAAGAGCCCCGGGACTGGCACCATGGTCTCAATAGTCCAAAGGTACTGCAGAACTATCAGCAGGTTGCCGTAGGCCACCATGAAGGGAGAAGACAGCATGGCGTAACGCCTCCGGTCCCTCACCATCCACAGCATGCATGACCACATGAGGAAGACAAACGTCAGCCAGCTGACGTACGTGATGCTCCACACCTGAAGCGAACAAATCACAGAACGCGCATTACTGATACTCTGTGGACTGACCCGTGGCTGCTGACACCCCCTTTATTTACAGACGCATGATATAACCTATAGCTAGGCATGTTATATATTTCAGTATAGTTTCATACATGGAGATAATTTTGTTTCTTTATAAAACAGTCAAAAAAAGTGGTTTGAGAGAGAAACTCTCTCAAAGGAGTTGTGAAAGCAAAAGTTTTAGATTCGCAAGCAAAACTTCAGGGTTCGCAAGCAAAACTTTTAGGGTTTGAAAGCAAAAGTTTACAGTTTGAAAGCAAAAGTGTGGAAAGTTTCTCTCTCAAACCACTTTTTTTGACTGTTTTATAAAGAAACAAAATTATCTCCATAGTAAACAATGTCTCAAACCAGTGGTGAACATGAATAGCTGCAGTGAATATACAAAGAATAGACACTGAAAATTAATCAAAACAGAGACCAAACACCACAAGAGTGTGTGTTTGTGTGAGTGTGTGTGTGTAATTGTTTGACCAATATACGCTTGGAGGTCTACCTGGTCAAATGCTCTCCATGTGTCCCAACACGCGCCTCCCCTCCAGATTTGTCATGTCCAGTATACTTTCCTCCATGGACTCTGGTAAAAAGAGTTGGAAGCTGGACTTGATCAAGTGTCACTTATTCTCATGCCTCTTCTCCAGATGCCTCTTCATCCATTTGACTGGTCAGTCTTCTAAAGGTCGAGATCAAAATCAGGATGGATGTTGACTTCCAGTTCTGACACATCCTCCTCTATCTCCAGTTACCTTCGGGGGGTGGGGGGGACCCTCCTGTGGATCCAAACACCACAGGAGGGTTAAACATTTTCAGCAAACTACAGTTATTTTATGTGTGCGTTAAAGAGATTCAGGAAACACAACTCAAAAAAAGCATAGGTAAACACAGGAAGTAGCACCTGGATTAGCTGTTATAGCTAACTGCTTGGAGATCAACATTTGGGACAACTTGCCAGCCAAAGAGCTGCCTGTTCATCTGCACATGCCAGTTTATTTACATGTGTGATACTGTGGTTCTGTTGCTAAAGAAAAACCAGCAAGATTTGTTTACATTTTTGTCTTCATTGGAAATTCAAGAAAACAATTAAAAGAAAGTATTACAAAAGAAAGTACAATAGCTGGTTAAGCAGTGGAGTATATCTGGATGTGTCCACAGATTAGAGTAATTCCAGCATTGAAGACTGCACCAAACAGTCTTCATACAGGAAGCAACAGTGATTTCAGCCCCTATAAAGTACTGAAAGCCTATCGGGACATTTTTGTAATATTTGTTAACTTCTATCTATGAAACAATAATTAATACATGGTTGTAATTATTGCAGATGAATCCATAGTTTGCTAGTAGTACTTAACAAACAGCTAGTTTAATTAGCCGGCTGGTTGCCTCATAAATCAATACCATACAGTTAGCAAACAATGCTTTCTCAGGGGTCTAATTTCTGTGTTTACATTCAGTAGTGTTTGAAATGATTTTTGTAAAATTGCAGTTTATATTGGATACTTTTGGAGACTCATCCTACTTGCAGGAAAGGCTATAAGTTGTTCTGGTTGTGACACTTTTCCCAATTCATTATAACAGTCATGGGAAAGTGCTTTAAAAAATCAAAAAAAGTTTTCTTAATCAGCCTTTTTGCCTTACAAACACAGATGAAGTCTAGTAATTTTCACCAGTAAGTAAGTTTTACAACACTTACATATTGTGACCCCAAAACAATGGGTTACAGCCTAAACAATCATTTGCATTGGTAAATCATTTGAATGACCATTTTGGGGTTATTTTCAATATTTTGGGCTGCAGTGTAGTGGTTCATGAAATGCTGACAGGATGCATGTCTGGCCCATTACGACAATTAAAGGAAGAATTTCAGTTTGAGGCTGGAGAATACGAGTTGTCTGTGGTTTTTCACTGTTTCCAATATTCCACAAAGTTTGATAATGTGTAAGGAGATAAATGGAAATGCTCCACATACAGTTAGAACAAGGCCTGCATTGTGTCCTCGCCTGACAGGGCGGAGAGACTTTGGCGAGGGCAGAAAATCAATGAGAAGTCACCTCGAGCTATTCAGTCGCACAAAGAACTAGAAAAAAAACACGGAGATAATTGAGATCTAAATGATGTTTCCACCAGGAGTCTAAATTAAACGTAGAAGTGACATCATTACCTTCGGATACCCCATGGGAAACACTATCAAATAAATACGCAGGGAGGGCTTTCTCTGATTTCATAAGTGGATAGCAGTGGAAAATATAAAATTGTATGCAGAGTAAATATGGCAGGTTTAAATGCATGTGTGTCCTTAATGGAGATAGCTACAATAAGTGTAATGTGTCTGCTATTTAGTGCTTGGGTTTATCTGAGCTTTTTCACTGACAACAGCTTCCTGCTGCGTGTTGATGAGAGCAGTGACACTGAACTAAAACAGTAGAGTAGAGGGTTGTGAAACCAAAACAACGAGCTGAAAGATGCTAAAACACTCCGTAGAGGCGATGACATTACACATTGTGTAGGGTATACTCTACTCATTAGCCTAACTCACAAGGTATACTTTAACCTTTAAATTGTCCTTATAGGTTTGGGATTTTTATAGTTTAACAAAAGTACATGACTTGAAATGTAATTGATTCGGACAATCATGAATCTCAGCATAATGCTGTGAAAGTAAATTATGGTTTATGATAGCAATTGAAGCTTTTTTGTCTTTCACTATTGATTGATAAGCTCTCTTCCCCATCTTCATGTGTGGGTGTAAAATCTAGCCAGCATTTTTCAAAGTGTGCACTCACATCCATTATGCACATCAACAAAGGCTGAATGTATTCAGTCATGACAATAAGAGATGGAGCATTTTTATTTATTTTATTTTTTTTGCCAGCCACTTGGCATGATCTTCCCCCACAGTTGCCTTCAATCGTGTCCAGGCTCATTGTCAAAACAAACATCTCCTGAGCAGAATTTGAACACTGAGCATCTGCCATTATCAAATTACTGATATGCTGCTGTGGACTGCTGTCATCACAGACTCCTTGTTAGTAAACTACGGGATCTTTAGGGAACGCACTACCTGATGATGTTGTGAAATTATGTTGTTTTATGACGAAGTGGGGGAAAAAGATGCTGTTTGCAAGAAAACAGTGAAGGGCCGTGCAACATCTGTCTCGCTTGGAGAGGAAGGAGATTCTGAGAGAGAGAATCTGGCTGTCTCTCAGGCCCAGACCTGCTCTGAGGAGCACAAACCATTACCACAGGCTCAAATAATAGCACATGTAGCTGTTTCACTTTTTGCACCAAATTAATGTGAAAATAAGGGTGCTGCAATGCTGAAATGCCCTCAAGAACGACACGTAGAAGCATTTTCTAATCCCATGTTCCTATCAGCAGGACAACATCATTTGTCTGTGCCTTCCAAAACTGTTACAAAACAAATCCATTTTGTTGCTGATGTGACACCGCTCTGGTTAAGGTTTGGTTAGGTTTGGGCACCAAAATTACTCAGTTAGGTTTAGGGAAAGATCATGGTTTGTGTTCAAATACCTACTTTGTTAAGGTTAGGGGGACCTTTTGTCATCATGGTTTCAATAATAAATATTATAGCTTAGGGAATGATTGTGGTCCTACTTTTAAAAGTCTTGGTGACCAACCCTTCCACCCCGACCTTCTCCCTATAACTTCACCTGACTTCCTCTTTTGCTCCAGACAACATGACTACGGCTGCTAAAGGGCTTTTTTACTTCAGTGTATGGAGTTATGAGGCAGAAGCTGAAATGGCTAATGCTAACATTCTTTTTGGAAGGACAGTCTCATAGTGCCCTACTTACAAATTGTTTTTTTCTTTATAACATTTATGAGCTTTACAGCTGACAAATATATTTTTTAGATTTCCATGTTTCAGATAAATCTTGTAGTTTGTGTGAAACATTGATCAAAAACCACATTGCCAATACAAAAAGGTGTAGACCTCTGCTTTTGCTCTGTCTGTGCTGCTATTTTACATCTTACTCTAACATACACACTCACACACACACACACACACACACACAGCATGTCTCTCCTCATGGGAGTGGTCCTGTTGAATGATAGATGACTCCTACTAAAGAGCCTGCTAAATTTAGAGCTCTGCAGCACCAACTGGCTCTGAAGTGCATGATGGGCACACACACACACACAGGTTTTTGAAGGGTCTTCCTGTCTGTCTGTTTGATTTACATGAATACTTACTCTCATAGAACCACAGTATGAACCCCAGGTTGTTTCTTGCCTGTCCACCTGAGTCCCCTGACCGCATGCACAATTTTTTGATGGATGTTTGTGATCGTAATTGGTGTTGTGTGTGTGTGTGTGTGTGTGTGCGTGTGTGTGTGTTCATTCAGAGCCATCATATAGCTCTGGGTCAGGACTAAGATCTCACTGTTTACCCGGCTCAGGGCTAACATCTCACAGCTTTACTCACAAATACTGTCCGGCTACACTTTGACAATGAGGGGTAGACTTACATTGTCCCAAATTGCACCAAGTGCAGCGTACAATTCTTCTCTATAAAATCCATCTGAAATATACTGGTCATCAGAGTGTCCACCCCCTCCCTGGTACTCACACAGCACACATTCACAATACAACTGTAGTAGCTATTCCTGAATTTTTGATGCTGACTGGAAGTCATGCAAATGGTCTTGTTTGTATTCCAGTGGAGGATCTTATTGACAGCAGAAATCAATAACAACGGAAAGATGAAAGGGTAGAGACAGAGGACAGAGGAAGTAAAGGAGCGGGAAAAGAGATAGAAAATGTAGGTGAAAGAGAGAAACACCTCAGGGACAGAGATCGAAAGAGAAAAATAGGTGGAAAGAAGAAAAATTGAGATGGAGGCAACAAAGGGAAGAAATGTCTGAAATGGCTTCCCACTGGGACAGACACATGCCAATACATAACATAGTTGGGGGAGTAGCTGGAATAAATAGAAATAGACAATACACAATAGAACAGCAACTTCTTCCTGCTGATGTCATTCAAACACAATCTGTCTGCTACATTTGGTGAGCAAGACACACAGGTTGATAGACGGACATCAGATCAATTCAGTCACGCAGTGGGTGAAGAACCAACATAATATGTAAAATAATAATTGAATAAGTGTAATCGGAGCAGGCAGCTTCTGTTGTTGCAATCCTCTCAGTATAATATCACTCATTCATCACAGACAACAGTCTCGTCTCTTATATTCTACCGAGGTGTCTGCTTCACAAATGAAATCAGCCTTTATTACAAACATACTTTCCAAAACCCTGTTCCATGCAGTTTTCCATCATTTGTATTTCTCTCACATCCCACCATCCGTGGATAATATTACCTCCCCTTTATGAGAGTTGGAAGTACTGTAGGTCTTAGATAGGTGGAAATTGTGCTGGAGAGGCCACTAAATGACAGGGTGGAGGAGCAACGGCTTTTATTATCTTGCTGGCTCTGACGCTGTGTGTGTATGTGTGGGACACAGTATCAGTGACGTGCAGACAATAGCTGTGTGTGTGTTTGGGTAATTGTACACAGTGGTGTGTGTCATTTCTCATCTTTGTGTCAGTGAGTGGATGGCGAGGGCATTTATGTGTGAGAGTGTGTGTGTGTGTGTGTGTGTGTTTTATCTCATGTCATTTGTGACAAATCAAAGCTAAAGTCATTTGTGGCCAAGTCTGACTTCATTAATGACATTTATTCACTCAAGTAATCTCAGTAGTATCACGTAATTTGAGACGGGTCTTGTAGTAACAGGTATCAAATCATGTATTCATTCTCTAAAAACAAGTTCAAGCCAAGTCTCAGGTCATCCATGGCAAAGAAAGTCTCAGGTCATTTTAGACTAATTCAAGCCTAGTCTTTTTATTAATGTCTCAAGTCAATTGAGATGAGTGATTTGAGAGTGTAGTAACAGGTATCAAGTCATGTCTTAATTCTTTAAAAACAAGTTTAAGTCAAGTCTCAAGTCCCTCATGACAAGGTCGAGTCAAGTCTCCCGTTATCAATGACAAGCTCAATTCAAGTCCTTTGTGATAATCTCAAGTTTCAAAAGCTTCATAACAAGTTAAAGTCAAATCTCAAATCATTGGAAACAATGCAAGTCTTAAGTAATTCATGACAATCTCAAGTTAAAGTCAAGTCTCAAGTGCTTTGTGACAAGATTAAGTGAAGTTCCAAGTTATTTGTGACGTGCCCAAGTCATCTATGGCATGTTCAAGTCAAGTCTCAAGTCATTTGATATGAGCCATGTAGTAACAAGAATTAAATCATATCTCAGGTCCCCAAGGACAAGTCAAGTCACAATTCTTCAGAAGATAAATGCGAGTCCCTCAGGCATCTTAAATGATGACCATAAAATAAATGGGCATTTTAACATTTAAAGCTAGGTAAGTACATAATACACAAGTCCAGAATGTTATGTCTCATGTCAGTTCAAGTCTATTGCAATCAATTCCAAGTCCTCCTCCTAAGTCCTCCTTTGTGTGACTTAAGTCTTAAGTCTTGTGTCCAAGTCTCAAGTCTACATCTCTTGTAGCTAATAATTCTGAGTTTGGAAGTGGTGTGTCTGTGTATGTGTGAGTATATGGATAAATAGAAATACAAAACTAAGAAACAGTGCACCCGTGTGTGTGCAGTTGCACAGCTGTTAACACATTTTGGTGCCTACAATATGTGTGTGACTTCCTGACAAACTGGATACCTTTGTTATCACTTTGTGGTAAAAGGGAGCACAAAAACCAAATACAAGAAAATAACAGCACAGTAAAAGCTACTGTTCAGTGCCATTCATTATATTAATCTGGACCAAATGGGTTCGCTGAATCCTCTCTTCTTCCAGCGAATCTCTCCCTTTACCCTTCGCCCTTTCCTCCCACTGACTTACTTTGTTTTTTTCCCATACCAATTTGTCTTACTTTCTGGCCAAATAACAATCCCAAACTCTCCACCCAGACTTTCTGCCTACCCAAATAGTTTTTAAGAGAGAAAGTTTATGTGCAGTGCAGGTCTTCCCTACGCTTCCTGGATTGAGGGTGGCTGTCAGAATCAGCAGTAAAGATTTATTGTGCACATCCCACCCTGACCTTAAGTGTGGTAAGAGAAAAGGATGAGAAAGAGAGATGAATTGAGGAAGAGATAGAGACCGAGAGGCGGATGAATAAGTGAGCCTGGTAGAGAGCTGGTAAATTTGGCGTAGGAGTACTGGTGGTGCACGTGGTGTCAGGGTTTAGGTAATCAAGAGGAGGCGTGTGATGGATGAAGGTTGGCGATAGGCAAGACGGCATGATGTTTCCCCTCTTCTTCCACAGCTCTACAAAAGGTCTATGGCAACTCACCACTGCTTGGTTTGTACCATGTTTTACTTTTTTTTTTCTCTTGCTGATGCTGCTGTTGTTTTGCAGTCTCTTCTCTCTCTGTATCCATCCCTCACTGTCACAGTATTTTCCTCTATTCTGATATCTACCACAGTAGTCACCAAGTGGCTACAGGAGAAAGCGACTGATGCAACAAATAAATTCAGCATCAAGCATTTATTAATTAATGAATTCAGGCTGTACAGGGAATCAGCACTTTTACCTCCTACATACTATGATGCCTGCACTTGCAACTGCCCACCAGCAGGACTGAGCAACAGAAATACCACTGTATCTACACCAGATAACTTACTGAATCTTTCAGAGCAGATATTTCCATGTGCAGATGGCATATGGTTCTGAAATGGTCAAAATGGAAAGATCTGCAAACGTAATGAATAAGTGTGTGTAGAGCAATCATCATCAACATTCTGGAGGCTATACTGTATGTGCACTACTTAAAAATAGTATGCCCACCAACACTACCTGTTGCCATGGCATTTCATACATTTTCTCCAACCAGTGGAGCCAGAATTACAAAGAAAGTGTATGATGGCATATCACTGCCAAAATCCACGAGTGCAAATGAGATTCTCGTCAGTGCAACTCAAACAGCCACAGGACGTTCGATACGTCTGTATCAAAAAGAAAGGAAGAAGATACAT
Organism: Nannoperca obscura; assembly: GCA_036024295.1. Taxonomy (NCBI): domain Eukaryota; kingdom Metazoa; phylum Chordata; class Actinopteri; order Centrarchiformes; family Percichthyidae; genus Nannoperca; species Nannoperca obscura. Next base: position 9,807 of record JAVQJL010009226.1, on the reverse strand, counting down.
ATGTTGTACACCAATTATGTATCAATATATGTTTTCTAAGACATACCTCCTTGTGGTCTGTCAGGCTTCGTCCTAGCTCTCCCACTTTGATATCCCTCTTCAGTTAAAAATATCCAATCCTAAAAGACAAGCACTGTGACCAGTTATACTTAGAAATACAATGGTGACTAGATGCGCCCTCCTACTGCCAAAATGAAAAAACACTTGTGAGCGGGCAGTTGAATGTTTTTGCGAACAGGAGAGGGATGATAGTAGCCCTGCGCTCAATTCCCGTTCTGCGTACAATCAAAGCAATTCTCCTTGCAGGCTACAATATATATATATATATAAAATAAGTTGCGTGTGCGAGGATCTCATTTGCACGTGTGGATTTTGGCAGTGATATGCCATCATAGAAGCGACCTAACATTAATCAGAATCAGAATCAGAATACTTTATTGATCCCAGAAGGGAAATTGCTTTTTGATACAGTTGCAATGCTCAATAAAGTTATTGAAAAAAGAATAATAAACAGTAGAAAATAGAGGGTGTAGAGGGGTAGAGGGTCCGAATATGTTTGGACCAGGGGCCGGAGCTGCTCCAGGACGAGTCTTTCCAGGGCCTTCATGATGTGGGAGGTCAGTGCCACAGGTCTGTAGTCCTTGGATCCACTGGAGCGTAGAGTCTTGGAACAGGAACTAGGCAGGAAGTCTTCCACAGCACAGGGACCCTCTGCAGACTCAGGCTCATGCTGAAGACATGCTGCAGACTCCACAAAGCTGAGAGGCACAGGCTTTAAGCACCCTCGGGCTGACACCGTCAGGTCCTGCAGCCTTCCCAGGAAGTGTGGGTGTATAGATGATACATTCAAGTTTGGACACACTTTGATGGCTTTTGATGTTGAGGTTGATGGCTGAACATAGTCCAAATTAAAACAAAAAGAACCTTTCTAAGGAAGACAATAAATACATAAAGAGTTTCTAGGGAGTCCACTTTCTCCTTCTGTGTATTGTCACAGTTTAAATTAGTGGTTAACAGCTATTGCTCTCTCCCACCTGGATCAGTCTCTACCTCTGTATCCATCTCCTTTATTTTAGGCAGTAGAGCTACCACTAGGGGGTGCTTCTCCTTTATTTACTCTTCAAAATAACATGGAAGTTGTGTTATTACAGTTTGCTGCAGTATGTGATGCAGTTGTGATAAGACACTTGGTTAGTAATGAGCCTCAAAATTGACCACAAACTTCATGAGCTCTAGTCATATGACAGAGGAATACATATACTAGCAAAGCAGAATAACCAAAGCGTGAACTGGTCTGGGCCCTGTAGACCACCGGTTTCCTCTGTGTCCGTTGATTTGTGGTTATTCAAAATGTCTTGTGAATTCCCTACAAAATCATAACAATTAAAGTGATTAGAGCCTCAAGGCAGTGGGGAAGTCTAGAAGTGACATGTGTCAGAATACAAGTTTACCACCTTTATTGTTTCTGTCGATTTTGCATCTGCATCGTACAAACTCCTTAAATTGGTCTTCAGACAGTTTATAAGCCCAACTGTTGGTTTCTGGTGCTCTAGGCAACATGCGATGAAGCTGCATTAAGAATCTGCTGTGTGCACTGTACATGATGGGCACAGAATACACAGCCCACCATCCCTAGGAATAAGATCCCTATTGGAATATTGGCGGCATATGCAGTATGTGTCCTTTATGGAGTGAGGAACAATCATTGGTTAATTTTACCATGCACTAAGACAATTTTAATGTTCTCTAAAAATTGCCAAAATAGTTACATGAATCCCAAAATGCCCATATGTTTGAGCCCTGCTCCGTTGGGACAGTGTGAAGGTTGATTGGTTTGTTAGTCAATTCCAATGACTTCATATTCCTTCCCATTTGATTTTGTACCAGGATGTATGAGTAAAAGAACACATGGTCCTTTTTCCACATTCGCAAAAGGTAATTTCTGCCAGCCCACCCCTCAACAGCTGAGTGCCACCCAGCTAAGCATCAGCATTCAGTGCAGACCTCCCCGGGTGGTGATAATTATGATGGATGCCCAGTACCCGCTCTCCCCCAACAAGTTACCTAACACCTTCTGCTGGCTATTCATCAACAGGCTGCCGCACCGAGGCTAATCCAGTTATCAAGCAGACATGGAGCGCAGGAGCCCACTAAGGGAATAGAGTGCATGGGTGTATATTTACATCTAATAAAATGTGGCTGCAGTGATTTATTCTCTGTGACCAGTGTTGAGCTTTTCCTATTTAAAAAATAAGCTCTTGATGTGTTTATGGAGCCTGGATTGTGCCACTGAAATAATTATGACTATTACAGAGTTTAATTATACTGAATTAATATGTGTATCAATGTATAAGGCTTTTATAAATTAATTGATTAATCACAGAACAAGCTGTAATCACAAGAAACTGTCACCATATCAAGTTGTCATGGTGACTGTGATATTAAACTGTTTCCTATTTACAATAAACAACAAGCTAAAAACAACACAAGTTTGACTTGACATAGCCTTGTTATAGCATGTTAGCAAACTCTTGTCTTTGTACACATCCAGCATTTAGAGCCATGTTTCTTCCAATATTCACTGTCCATTTATACATCTGAGTGGCTTCAAAGTAAAGTGAAACCACTGCAGTCAAATTAGAATATTTAACAACAAAAGAACAATAGGTCTGTTTCATGGCAGACATTTTGACTTGAAATGTGACATGAATAACATTAGCAATAGCTCAGTTCCACTTACAAATCACATATGATGACATTTGAAATGTGATGGTCCTTGTAAAACTCCTGAGACTAACATCTTAACAAACTGTTGAGTGTTTACACATCCAGCAACATTATCATATCGTGTTTGTATCTACCTGATAGAAAGAACTGGCTCTTTAGCTGCTAAATATGCCATGTGCACCAGCTAGTTGCAAACGTTGTTGTATGGTGCTTAGCAGGTAGTGTACAGGGGGTTTAAAGACAGCGGCTGCTGCTGCTGCTGCTGGAAACAACACTGATAAGGATAAAGCTGCTGTCTGTAAAACCAAAATAGTTTTATATATCAAAATAATTTTGAAAGGTCACTATTTAAAAATTAATTATTATCATTATCATTCAATAAGGAAGTATAATAAGGAAGCATAATCATTCATTTCAATATGTTATTTAAATTGATAAATGTATCAACTGTATGTACACAATGTAAAGGTCTATAGGAGGATAATGAGTAATTACAAGGAAATTGATTCAGGAGATAAAGGTGGGCTCTTATGTTGTCATAGTACATATTTCAAAAGTAATAAAGTAACTTCTCTAGAACATCTTCTGTATCTGTGATTCATAATAAATCTACTAGTACATCAGCAGACTGATAACTCCTGTCCTGATAAGTAATCAGTGGCCCTTCCAAAGGTCTATTGTGGCTCTGCTATCCAGACTGAAGTTCACTTCCTCTAACAGATGATCTGCTGGGTTCAACACTTATTAGCAGATAGTATTCATAATTGCCGTAAGCAAGATAGACGGTTTATTTTAGAACTTCCTTTAACATTTAAACAATCACTAGGAACTGAAAACTGTCTCACTGTTTACACACATTGGGAGTGATCAATGTTAGTTAATGTTTAATGTACTCTATGACGTGGAGATATGTGTGGAGACAAGGGACTAATCTGTAGTTTTATTGTTTGAAACTCTAGCTGAACATTAATTCCACCTTTTTGAGTTAGTACATTATATTAGGCCTACAGTTACTTTATTATTCTCAACTGATGCTTCATGTGTTTCCAACTTGCCCCCAGTTTTTATTTCAACTTAGCTGTGACAGGAGAGTGTCACTGTGGTGCTTGGATAAGCAGAGAGGACATGAACGCAAACACAAGTGTCTCCGGTACGGCTCATAGGTCCACCTTAAAAAACGCATCCTGGATAGGTTTTGAACATACATTTGACATAAGTGACAGAAGTAAATCGAGTGTAAATAGACAGAGTTTTGGTGGTGGTTGAGTTTGAGTGAGAACACAGTTGAAAAGGAAATTTGAAAGATGTGGTCAAGTTTTGATGAGCTAAGTCCCTGCACTGCTGTGCTGGTATATTTACATGGGAGCTGTTTTTGTATGCTAACAAATTAATCATTAACTTTGTAAAAATGCAAAGGATTTTAGTTCCAAAAAGCAAGTGCTATAGTAGATCACAATTTATCTTAGAATAGATTAGGACAGGAATGTTTGTACACTCAATTAACTAATTTGTATTATAATTAGTCACAAAGCTATTGTGGATCATCACAATAGGACATAAAAGTGCAACATGATAAAAGTTATGAGGAACTCCATCAACATGTTTAGGAGGCATCCTTATGTGTCCTTTTACTTCCTTACCTGACAGATACTTGTTGGAGCACAGCTCATCATATACTTTCCCCCACCGTCCTGAGAACTGCCCTCCGGTGACAACATAAAAACACATCAGATTTCAATATGTAGTCATTGTTTCCCAAAAGTAAACTAACATTCAGAAACCAGGCGGGAGAGAAATTAGCAGCCAGGCATTAATAAACAAATACATAAGATTACTTAGTCATCAACAAATGTGACTACCTCTATCAAAGCATAACTTTTTGGCAGTTTGGCACATGCTAAAATAAAAGGACATCATCCATGACCTCAGAGAAACAATTGTTTCTGCTCATCAACCTGGGAAGGTTTATAAGGTCATCTCCAAACAAGTAGGAATTCACCATTCAACAATGAGAAGGATTGTATACAAATGGAGAGCCTTCAAGACAGCTGCCAGTCTTCCCAGGAGTCTCGACAAATTCTGTCCAAGGTCAAACCGTTTAATGGTCAGACATAAAAGCAAAATCCAAGAGATACATCACGTGACCTACAGGCCTCTGTAAGCACTTTACATGTGTATGTTCATGACAGCACAATTAGATAAAGACTGAACAAGTATGGCTTTCATGGAAGGGTGGCTAGGAAAAAGTCCCTTCTCTCCAAAAAGAATATAGCAGCACAACTTTCCAAATTGCATTTGAACAAACCACAGAAGTTCTGGAACAATATCCTTTGGACTAATCAGAGCAAAGTGGAGATGTTTGGTCATCATGCACAGTGCCATGTTTGGCGTAAACCAAACACAGCGTATCACCACAAACACCTCATACTGACTCAAGCATGGTGGAGGGGTGATGCTTTGGGCTTGTTTTGCAGCCACAGGACCTGGTAAACTTGCAGTCATAGAGATGAACTCCACTTTATACCAGAATATTCTCGACAAATGTGAGGCCATCTGTCCAGCAGCTTATGTTGGGCCGACATTGGGTCATGCAACAGGACAATGATCCCAAGCACACCAGCAAACATCTGAATGGCTAAAGAAGATTAAAAACCTACGTGTTGGAAAAGCCAAGTCAAAATCCAGACCTCAACCTCATTGAGATGCTGTGGGATCTTAATAAAGCTGTGCATAAACGAAAACCCGCAAACACCAATGAACTGAAGCAATGTTGTGAAGAAGAGTAGGCCAAAATGTACCTGAAGTGATGTGAGAAAATGTCATGTTATTGTTGCTAAAGGTGGTTCTACATATTACTGAATTATAGGGTGTACTTATTTTTGCCCACCTGGTTTCTGAATGTTGGTTTACTTTTCACCTGAGATTTGTTTGTTTATAGAAATTGGTGAGGCCCTGATAAATAAAAACATTGAAATGAAGGAGGGTGTACTTTCTTTTTCCCATGACTGTAGATGTAGTATTGGGCCTGTTTATATATCCTCTGGTTGTTCCCCAAAGGTTCCTGTAGCAGTCCTCAGGTATCATTCCATCCCTTCCTCTTTCCTCACACTGATGAAGATGCATTGTGCTCTCCAGCAAACACTGTTTTGCTAACGTCTCAACTGTTAGTTTCCAAGCAACTAATGAACCTTTGATGGTTTTTAATCTTGTACTCTACATGTTATTCCATGTAGAGTGTTGATCATTAAAAGTTGATGAGAGGACTGACACACTTTTATGTTGAAAGGGGGGGGGGGGGACCTGCAGCAGGCCTAAAAGTGTTTTTGTTATTACAATTATTTAATGGTTAGTTGGGTAATGATCATTGGGTCATTTGTAGTATTTTCTGCTGTGTCTCAGCAAGGCCAAACTGAGTGTTGGTAAATGAGATGGTCTTTTAAGCGGAGGATGTCCTATTTGTGTCACTAGCGTCAGAAATCCAGAAATCCTTTAAAAGTCTCGCAGTGGAGAATTTTACATGTCACAAAGTCACAAAGCACCGCTCCACTTGCCTAGCAACCTCGACAGCTACATTTGAGGTTTGAGGATTTTAAGGCCCCGTGTTTTTTTAAAAATGTCTATGTTAGCTATTCAAGTGAGTTAAAACCCAAAACATTTAGAAGTGTAATCCCGCTTGGCCGCTGTTGACGGAATGTTTGCAGCTACCATATTCTCCAATGAATGTTGGGATAGATTGGCCCGTGAAGGTTCCTGCCATTGGATCCTCCAAATTCGGGGATAGAAGGCCACATTTGAAAGAGCCTTTGAAATGGGACGACCTTCACATGCCGCAGTGACGCTTTCTGTCTTCAAAAGCAGCCTTTGAAGGATACTGCCCTTGATTTGAAACACAGCAGGAGTCTCCCTGTACAATGAGGGCTTCTGCTTTAAATTACTTTGGTGGCTACAACATTATCATGTCGATTGTCTGCTGTCAAGTGAGTGATGAACTAAACTACAAAAATAAGACCCATGATGTAATAAACCAAAACAATCCTTTAATGAAAATAACGGTAAACACGGCAACCGTTGGCACACTTTTTAATGTCTTGCAGATTTCCCCAAATTAACATATCGAGCAAATAAATGGAAAATTATTTGCATAACTGAAGTCTGTGTTGTCACTGGTTTCAATGGTTTAGAATTATATTTTTTTTCTAAAAACTTAAATACATTTTTAGTTTTCATCCTAAGTAAATGAAACCGCTTTTAAAATGTGAGGGGATGCTGACGCAAAGAAAGGCCACAGCCAGGTGTTAAAATGAAACCCCAGATCTTGCTTTGAGTTGACAGTGCTAACAACTGAGCTACTGTGCTGCATATTTGAAAGTCAAAGCTTGATATGTGGGCGGGAATTTATGGATAGTATGAAAATTAGTCAGACGTCAAAGTTTTGTATATCTCTCAACCCTAACAAGCAGCCTCTTGGACTTACCTTTATGCTAGCTAAAAGCAACTAAAGCCATATACAAACCTAAAAGAAGTTAGACAATAAGCAACAACAAAACAGCCTGTTCACACCATGAGCCACCCTTTACAAAAGGTAAGCTGATGCTAATGTATTTATCTAAGGCTGTGAATGTAGCTAACTTGGCTATCTCACACATTATAAGCATTGGTAGGAATGTAGGCTGTCAACCATCTTAAACTCTGTCCAAACATTCATGAATATCACTGTGTCACTGTCAGGAATGGGGAAGACTTTAAACAAAAGTAAACATATTTAATTGAAACCTGATATAACAGTGGTCCCTGTTAAGAGCTATTAAAAACTGTGACAAATTAGCAACCTGTGGTGAACTAGCTCCAGTTTAAAGGGGCCCTTTATCAACTGTATATGAGCAGATTACTTGTCTTGAGGAGTACTACTTAGCCTGTGAATACATCTGCATAATCTCCTCTGTGGCTTTCTTTGGATTATCTTGGATTGGTTTTGAGGCTTCACATTTTTACACCATTGAGTTGCCCCATGGAGAGTCTAGGATTTAGTGTTTTTGGCATTGGAAGAAACAGGAAAGACCTTAGTTTTTAACATTGCTTTGCGGATGTTGCTGTTTGAGTGGCAGTGAACTAATTATCTTTGAGAATTTATGGTATACAGTATAGTATGGTCTCACTAGCAGTGTTGTTGTGTGTAGGTGTAAGCATGTGTGTTATATACAATATGCAATATACAATAATGTGTGTATTATGTGTACTGTGTTGGAATCATTTGTACATAGTGTTTGCAGAGACACACAGCTAATGCCAATTCAAATGTGCCAAGTGGCATAAGTTGTTTACAACAAGTAAAGACACAATGTAGTGTACTTCAGCATTTACACCACCATGGGACACAAAAATACACATGAAATCCTTTAAGGTAGGTCGATTGCTTCTTACATCAGGGTGAGACAGGTTTCATTGCAGGCCAGGCTGACAAGCTGCAAGTAAATACGTTCTGCATTAAATGCTAATGAGAGTGAAATTACTTTAATGATGATTTTAAAGCCTAAGGCTGAATTAGTTGAGTTGATATATTCTGCAGCCCAGACATGATTGTATTATTATTTACATTATTGGGTCAGATTACAGACACACTACATTTTAGTTAATGTTTTAGATGTTAACATTATACTAGAAGGGCCACTTGTTACCACAGTGGCTATTCAGCAAAAGGTACACAAACTAACTTTAAAGCTTCAGTGATGTTTTTTGGCTATTCAGGGGCAGCACAACAAGCTGTAAACACAACACCGACATTGTCACAGTTTAAAGATACAGAGCAACTAAGCCTGTCTGCTGTTTGGTGCTGAGCAGCTAGTGTACTGTGTATTTATCAGAGCCTTTGCACTAAAATGTTCTGCCTGCTACAGAGGAAAGCAGGGTTGATGAGAGTGATGAGAATGAACTTAAACAGTTAGCTAGTGATCTGTAAGACCAGAACAATGAGCTGAATGATGCTTCTTCTACTGCTGACCAAGTAACTACCTGCACTGTGCCTTTTCACTGTGACTTGTGCTGTAATTATTGACCAGGGAGCATGTGGATGAGCAGTTTGTAATGATCAAGTCTGCGTGGACACAAGTGCATCATGGGACCAACACAGTGTGCACACACTGCATGTGTGTGCAGGTTAATAACCAAACACCATCTGAGCACAACCGTTTGGCATCACACACACACACACACACACATAGACAAACAGCTTTAATGAGTGTGTTTCCACTCAACACAGATTTTCCCCCCCTGAGTATTTCCACAGGGTGATTTTTCCATGCACATGCACACAGACACACACACACACAGTCACACAAAAGACCCCACCTGAGATACACAGGTAAAATATTTTATTTTTTATGCTAATTATCTGGATCTATTTTAAGATAATAACATAACTACTCCCCATTGTTTTAATCCTCACTTCTTTATCCGGTCTTTTCCTGCAGATCATTCTGATGAGCCATAGCTAGCGTCTCAATCCATAGAAAAACTTAAGCCAAGTAGCCTTCTCTGCTCCGCACGAGTTGTGTTTTTTCTGGTGACTCAGGTTTAGTCTCCGACTGTGATGAGGACTAAAATGAATCAACATTTCTTTTAGGTTAGTTAACCCTTGTATTATGTTCGTTTTTCCCCCCTTACTTTGGTGTTCCAGGACAAATTTGACCGGTCTGGTTTAACTGCTCTTACATTAACACAAAAAACATAATTCAAACATATTCATCATCAAATCTAATTTAACATCTTTTAAAGCTGTAAACAAAGCTCTCAAACCAGAACATGAAGAACTGCAGTGAATATACAAAGATTAGACACTGAAAATTATAAAAATAATCAAAAAAGAGACAAAATTCCCAGGACATCAGAAAATCAACATGAAAAGTCATCTATCAGTGTGGGTGAGTGAGTGTGTGTTTGTGTGAGTGTGTGTTTGTGTGAGTGTGTGTGTGTGTGTGCGTAATTGTTTGACCGATATACTCCGATATATGCTTGGAGGTCTACATGGTCCAATGCTCTACATGTGTCCCAACACGCTCCTCCCCTCCAGGTTTGTCATGTCCA
>JAVQJL010009225.1:0-24929 GCA_036024295.1 Nannoperca obscura | reverse complement strand
TGTAACAGAGCTGCAGGTCTCAGGTTCTGATGATGAACTGTAACAGAGCTGCAGGTCTCAGGTTCTGATGATGAACTGTAACAGAGCTGCAGGTCTCAGGTTCTGATGATGAACTGCTGTTACCTGGGACACTCTGGCATTCTTGATGCTGATGGGTGTGTGCTGGACTCCCTTTAGTCCAAACAGCTCTACGACATCCATGGGCTCCTGGGTCGAACACACACACACAAACGTGTGAGGGGTTTATCACCAAAATAACACTTGTTATTGAATAATACTTTGATTTCTAACAGCATCATATAAAGTAAATTTCTGGTACCAGTGTCTAGGAACATTGCAAATTAACTTAGGCTATAAATGCGGTGGTGTGTGGTTTGTGCTGCATGCTTGTCCCTAAACAATTAAACATTAATAAAATAAATAATAAAAATCATCACTTTCAAACAATATGCAGCCCTAAACATGTGAAACAACGCCTCCCTTTGCTGCCCAAAGGTGAACTAGTTTATTCTGACGTTCAGGAGTGGAACAAACTTAATGTGACAATACTAATTATTCTAAACAGCACAAGTTGAGAGAAACAAGAAGTTCTTCAGTGACCATCTGTCATAGTGCCACACCATAGTGCCACAGTGGATATGAGAAACATGAGAAGTAACACAGAGGAAACAAAAACCTGGTACCTCATAATATCCATCGATGAAGACTGTGATCATCTGCGTGTTGACGCCGTGAGCTGAAAGAAGAGACCTCAGCATCCTGAAAACACACGACAAATGGCCGTCATGGTATTTCAGGCACAAAAGACGACTGTGGTTCTGCGTCGCTGTCTGACTCGGATTTGTTCTAATTTAACAAAGCGGTGGACACAGATTGTACTTTCCTCTTCACATTAATACCAACAGTTTTTCTAAGGGAGGAAGATTGGAGCCGTTCTCTGTACAATACACCTAAATTGTCATGTAATTTACTGTCTGTAAGCCTCATTTATCTTCATTTGTTTAAGGGTAAAACTAGGAGACGCTGATATGCAGTTTATCTATGAAATACCAACAAATAAGCACACATTTTTATTGATGATAGGTAAAATTCAAGGGCGCGACTACTACACTACCAACTGCGAGCGATAGGAAACTAAAGAAACTACTAATCTGATTTTTTAGGGAAACTTCTGGATTGTGTTTTAAATTCCTTTCATTAAAGTCACATTAATGTTCAGATGTTACCTGTAGAGATAGTTGGGTCTGTTCCCCGCTATGACGGCCACTGGGACATTGAAGACGTTACTGCTGAGCAGCTGGAGAAAGAAAACATGCTGAGTAGAGCTGAACAATTCATCAAAGCATTATCAAAATCACAAACCAAACTCACAGTGAGTGCATGAACTCAGTTCATGTAAGCCTTTATAAAAAAAAGATCACTCCTCAGATGTTTCTCCAAACAACGAGACTGAATGATAAAAATAAAGGCTACCACCAGCTGCTTAGCTTAGCATAAAGACTGGAAACCGGGCTCTGTCAAACAGTAGCAAAATTCACCTACCAGCACCTCTACAGTGCACTATTAATAGTTGACTATTATAACTGGATGGGTTCACAGTCGGGTGCTCATATGGACACTGGAACAGGGCTGTAATTATTCCTCCTGTTACTTCCAATAGAAGTGATGGAGGGTAAAATCTAGTCCTCATTCTGCACAAACATATCATCTGCTAACTGTCTGACTAAATTTGAGGTCTTCACCAAAAATCCCTTTGATGTCTTGTAAAAAAAAAATATATATATATATTAGCCTGAGCTCCCTACTTTCTTCTCAGGCTCCTCGGTCCTTCTCTTCTGTGAAGCTCAATCAAACAAACGGCGTGAAAAACGATCCGACGGTGCAGTAAAAAGTCCTGGCGCGTGTCTTACCGGGTCGGGGTTGAACTCGATGGGCGCCGGGTCTTTGCAGCTGCAGATGCTGCCGTATCCTTCCACTTTGCTGCAGAAGATCTTCCTCCTCCGGTTCAGCTCGGTGTCTGCCCAGTGGCACTCTGCCTCTGCAGGACGGACAGTTACATTCAGTTTGTTCCATAAGATGTGATGCCAGCAGGTGTGTAGAATAATCTACCTGGTTACAAGCTGGATCTTTTGGTTTGGTTGAGTTTTAGCCATCGCAGCACGACCAGAAAGATATACGTGACACTCTTCATCTTACCTTCAGAGGCAGTGAGCTGCACCTCCGTCTTCAGCAGCACCGGGTCTCCCCAGGTGGACAGAGCTGGAGACTTTGAGTGCTTCTCTCCATACACCTGACCTGGAACCCCAAACACACCAGTGATGTCATAAAGCAAGCTAGTTGATTGATCTTGTTATTAAATTCCAACTTATTCTCTTTTTTTCCTCCTCTCTGAGGAGTTTTAAGAAGCATGAGACACCAGAACTGCACAATACAATGATGAATCATTCGATCCTGCTTTTCTTTGTCCTTTCTGACAGAAGATGAAGGGCTTTGGGGTTTTGGACTGTTGGTTGGACAAAAGAAGCAGTTGTTTTTGCATTTTATAGACTAAACAATTAATCCTGAAATGAATCTGTAGATTAATTAATAATAAAAATCTACTAATCTGCAATATGAAAGCTTTAGTGAAACAACTGTCAGAGTGAATGTGTGCTCCTCTACCTCCTTTCTTCACCACCAGAGTCCACATGTCCCTCCAGCTGAGGTTGAGGGACACCTGGCTGCCCAGGCTCTTCAGCAGGTTCTTGGCAGCATCCTTCAGGTGGAAGGTTCCCTCATCCTGCAGGACACAAACAGGTTCCTCCACTCGTTCATTCAGATTTTCCTTTTAAAATGCGTCACCTGTCTGCATGAGGTACGAACGCAACGTGAACAACAGATCTAATTCAACACTGACCTTTATGGTGAAGATGAGGACTCGACCCCGGGTCACCATGTTGAGGAAGAGGATCATGGCTTCATCCTCGTGGGGAGAGTAGGTGTCAAATATCCTCTTGGCCATCACGTGACCCTAAGACACGACGACAGACGGTGATTTCTCTCAACTTTCTTACAAACAAACAGAAGCTCTGAAACTGGGACGACAGAATTCATTAAGAATACGCAGTGGATGCTTACAGTCGCCTGGTTGAGAACTATCACATGGATGCCTCTGCCCTGCTCCCGCATGTCATCCTCCAACACCTGCAGCAGCAAAACAAAGGGATGTTTTACCCATCTGCTGGACTATGAAGGGGTGAGTCCGCTTCATCCACCACCACACACACAGACAGAGGAGACACATCATCTCTGGTACAGGTATACTTCTGCCAAGTTCTGCCTAGCTGTTATCATGTTAACTCTACACCATCTGTGTAGGTCGGAGTTGCAGCAGGAGGTTGATGCTTTTACTGTTCGCCTTCATTTTCTCGCCTCATCTGACATCTTTTTAGCAACATGGTTATTCAAACGATTTTATCATTGATTGAAATGACAGCCAAAGATTAGAAGACCCAACATGTATTTAAGCAGAATTACTGATTTGGAAATTATTTGACTGTACACTCAGCTGAACTCACAGTGGTGCCGTCTACTGCCACGTAGACCTTGGAGCGGCTGGAGTACACCTCAATGTCCAGGACCTTGCGCCCGTTAGCCGGCCTGCGTGGTGTCTCCATGTTGGGTATTACATCGTCTAAAAAAGGAGCACAAGACCAAGATTAGGTACTGCATAGTAAAGCCATGTTTGTGTTAATGAACAAAATGTAAAACATAACACTTCTGTGGTCAGGCTGGAAGTTCTTGCCCTCAACAACAGGAACAGGTGAGATTTCTACCTTTAATCTGCCAGAGCCAATCATTGTTCCAACTGACTGAACTTCTAGAAAACATTCTAGTGGACACCCTATAGTTTCCAAAGATCCACAATATGTTAAGAGCTTTGGGGAAAGTGTGAACAAGACATCTAGATTTGTGGATTTAACTATTTCACTCAGTGTAAACATCACAAAGCTTCAATAAGGAGTTAGAAGCAGCTGATTCAAAAGAAATCGGATACAGAGAGTGCAACAAGGCTAGTTTAATGGCCCACCTACAGTGATGCTACAGTATTTTCCCTACAGATCTTATGGGATGCCAGGTGTTACACTGATATCTGTGACCCTGAAGGCTCAACTCAGGACAAAGAAAATGTTGAGGGTTGGGATGTTATATCTCTGAAGACAGACCTATACACAAATACCACCACTTTCTGCTATCAAAGCAGTAATAAATGAAAGTAAGAGTGAGAACTTGACATGTTTCTTACCATATTCCTGAGCCGCTGCATCTTCATTAGCTACTCTTCTCGTGTCCAAGATGAGTTTAATGTTAACTATGACAGTTATCAGCAGAAACAGCACAGCGCCAGCCTGCAGAGTGAAAACAAACAGTGTTCTTACTTCATTTCTACTCACAGCTTTCTTTGTTCTCTTTGACACGTGGGTTAATGTTACACACTGTGGAGACCAGCAGTGTCTTTAGAAATTGCAAACAGTTATCTGTGATCAAACTGTTCAACTCTACTAACTGTAGACTCCCATCACAAAGTGAAAAGGCATTCACCTTCTTACCAGAACAACGGTCTTGCTCCTTAAAATGTCTATCATTGCCAAAAATGGGAATATACAAACAGATGTTAATGCAAAAGCGACCACGGTATATTAAAAGATCTGATTTGTGACGTGTAGTCTTTTAGGGAATCAGAAAACAATAATTAAACAGAAAAAACGAGACGACTGAACAAAAGCTGGGTGGCGGCTGCGGCTCAGGAGGAGGTAGAGTGGGTCGTCCATCAAAGCCAAGGTTAGTGGTTCGAGCCCCGGCTCCCCCTGTCCTAGTGTTGAAATGTCCCTGAGCAAGAAACTGAATCCCACCACCACCATCAGTAGTGATGGGATAAATAGTTAATTTTAGTGACTTAGTTCAGTAACTCCCGTTCAGTAAAAAGAACTACTCTTTTTTTAAGTTATTCGTTCATTTATTAATTATTAATATTAAACATTAAAATTTTCAGCCTAAATACAAAAATACTTCTCACTCTCTCCCCGTTGCAGCAGAGCTCTAACCACGCCACGCCCCATATAACTACATATCCATGGTGAACTACAACATGCGTGTTTCCTATGCTAAACCTAGTAGCAGTCCAGGCTACTTATTTATGTTTCTGTCTGTGCAAGGAACGTAGAACTGCTCATACTACTGATTTCTGTCCAATCCTGAGCCGTGTAGCTGTCACATGTAAAGTGAACGAGAGCGGTGAACTGCTTCTAAGAGAGTAATAGTTCACCGCTCTTGGTCTTCAAGTCGTTCACTGACTACACAGGCTCAGGATTGGATGGGAATGTCTTCTGTCCAATCCTGAGCCTGTGTAGCTGTCACGTGTAAAGTGAACGACAAAGGGGTGAACTGCTGAACTGGATCATCAATCGCGCCACAGGCTCAGGATTTCTGTCCAATCCTGAGCCTGTGGAGCTGTCGTGGGAAAAACGAAACTCATACATTGTGGCGCACTGCACATGTGCGGCCAAATGAACGATTTACTCAGTCTCTGAGAGGAATAGTTCATATTAGTTCATAGGAAAGGAGTAGTTCATTGAACTACTTGATTGAACTACACATCACTAATTTCAGTCCAACTTTTCGCGGTCTGTGCGGCCTACGAACGACGCGGCCTTCGTAGACCAGGTAGACCGTGTACTTCGAACGCTGCAGCTCCTGAATTGGGACCCAGCTATAGTTAGCGTACAAACACAAGGAAGGTATCAATCTGCTCATTGAACTGTCTGCACACACACGTTCCACCTGCACAGGTGTTTCCTGTATTAGCCTCATTAGACCTCCTAAACCACCAAACTGTACACTCGTGGTTTTAGTGAACCAGGAAGATAAAGCTGGTGATTCACTGTAGCTTTAAACTCGTACTGAAGTGTGAAGTATTAACAGAAGCGCTTCTTGATGATCTGGTATATGAACTGTTTTCTGTTGTTGTTTATTCCAGCTATGTACCCCCCTTCCACCGCCCCTGTGGCAAACATGAACGCCAACGTGCCTGGCTATGAAGGCATGGTGGCAGGAGGAGGTAAGACTCTTCATATAATACTCTTGATATAATATTCATATTGTTATTACTACTACTTTATGTTTGTTGTTGTCACTGCAGGAGGTTACCTGCCCCCTCCTATGCCTACGGTGCCTGTGGCCCCACCCCAACCCGGTCCTACACCTGACAACTGGAGGTAAGACCGACATCACCTCAGAGGCAATATTGTGGTTTAACTCGTGATGTAATTCTGTGTGTGTGTGTGTGTGTGTGTGTGGGTTGTAGCATCCCCTCTCTGTCGGAGGATGTGGCTCGTGAGGCGTTAAAGAGCTATGTGTCCTCTCACTGCTGCTACAGCAGCGGCCCTGCCACCGATGGAGTCATCACCAACATGGAGCCGTTCAACACCTACAGGGTGATCTGATGTTCACACTCTTTCTGATTTCTAATTTCTACGGATAGAAAACAATTGATCAACTTCTTGTGCGTACAACTACTGAACACCCCGATTTAGCCTGAACGCACCACCTTCAAAATGTTAAAAAAATGCATACCAACACTGACACACTGACACACTTCTGATGGTCACCCAGTGTTCACAGAACCATAATTCTGCAAATCCAG
The DNA here is from genome assembly GCA_036024295.1 of Nannoperca obscura. Lineage (NCBI taxonomy): Eukaryota > Metazoa > Chordata > Actinopteri > Centrarchiformes > Percichthyidae > Nannoperca > Nannoperca obscura. Next base: position 18,247 of record JAVQJL010009225.1, on the reverse strand, counting down.
TTCACTCTGACTCGGCCCTGTTTAGCCTGTCTACACGTTTATCAGTCAGACGCTTCTATTTTAATAAATCCAGCTGTCCCCACAGGCCACGTGACTGCTCACGTTTCACTTGATGATGAACACTCAGTACTGTGCCTGAATGCATCTTGTCTAGACACTAGCAGAGGACTGAAGCTGCAGCCCATGTTGACCCAGTCTAATATTAAACCATTGCTGTTTTGCTGTTGTTGTTTCTAATCTGAACAATCTCTCCGTCAGCTAAAATGTTATTAACGCTGCACATGTGGTCTCTCCTGCTGAAATGTGTTTTCTGTCCTCTAGTACCGTCTGGAGACGTTCACCGAGTCCAGGTCAACTGACTGGGCCACCAAACCTCATGAAGGTACACACACACACACACACAAGCAAACACGTATACGCATGCACAAACACACGCGTGTCCAAGCTGAAACTAACTTTGAGCTTAAAAAGCTCCACAGAATTGTTATCATTGTGTCCTTAATGTTATTTATTCCTGTAAGTTTAGTGAGGTATCAGTCTTATATGTAAACCAATAGGTTGCATCACTTACGGAGAGAAAGGCTGATCTTGTGGTGACTCTATCGGTTGAACACACACAAGTACATCATGAGGTCACCAAGTGTTTTTCAGGAAGTTTCATTCTGTTTTGGCAATTTTGTAATTACACATAAAAAAACAACAACTATATATATATAAAAGTATTGTCACACTTTTAATGCTCAGAGCATGATACACAAAACAAAGGTTAGCTTGTAAAACGCACACCGAGCTGTTCTCTCTCTCCCTCTCTCTCTCGATACTTCAGCTCGGTCCTCCCTCTCTGATAACGGTGGCTTCTTTCAGTTTGCATCTTACGTACCAAAGGTCAGGTTCTTGTGATGACATCCAGGTGGGCAACAATGCCTTAGTTTAGGCAATCAGGCCAAGGTTCATTCAGTCAAAGGTTAAACTGTACAGGATTCAGCATGATCAAACATAAAGGAAGTTTAATGTGTTTACATGTACACAATTAAACGTAATTTTTATTAATTCATTCATTAATTAAATGTCCTCACTCATAGGGTGTCAGATGGGTCCCCACAGCGGTACATTTTCTGGAAGATAGACATACCATATTAAGCCCCTTATTGTCAGAACATCAAACCCAGAAAGGCAAAAAACTTATTGCAAAACAATTACAATGTCATGAAACATTTATGTGGATTTGGTTGTTTCTTGTATTAAAAAGGCTGCTTTTCAACAACCTAATCTTACACCACAGATGTCCTGTCCTTGAACACACCAACAGGGGAAATGGCTTTCAGTCACATTAAATGAGTCCACCTCCGGCGATACAGTACTTAATTTCCATAAAGTTGTTGGACTTGTGAGACACAGATTAATAAAAAAGAATGGTAAAATCTGTGCAGTAGAGTCCGAGATATCCTGACTTTAAGTCCTTAGTGTGGATGAAACTCCCAAACACTGGATCCTACATTTCCCACAATGCAACTTAATAGTGTCTTTGATTGAAACAACCACGTCTTTCAAGCGGCACGCCTCGAGTTTGTAACTTTCTGTTATAAATCTGAAGCCTAAACTGAGACATAACCCTGATGATATCGCCATGGCGGCAGGTTTCAGGTGGATTTTGACAGGTTTTTGATTGACATGTCGGTGTGACGTCTCTCCCGTGTGACCGACAGGTGAGCAGGCTGACTTCTACACGCAGCCCGCCCCTCGGCCCTGGGAGGTCCAGGCCACGTCTCCCAGCCTCTTCACCAATCACACGGAGGAGATCCGCGTGCCCTTCACCGCCTCCATCAAGGTGAACGGTTAACAGGAGCTGTCTGTCAAAAGGCCGCCTTGTTGCTATGGTTACCTGTTGTTTGAGTTCCGATTTAGAACAGCTGACAGCCAATCAGAGAGCAGGATTCTGATGGGGAGAAGTCCGTCCAGTCAGTGTCAGTGTGACTCCAATACATAGTAAAGTTATTTTTAGTGTGTGTGTGTGTGTGTGTGTGTGTAGGATTGCAACAGCTGCCGTGCCACAGGGACAATGCCGTGTGATGAGTGCCATGGAAATGGATTTGTAAGTCAATCAGTCAATTAATCCATCGATAACAAACATAATAGCAGTGGTTCACATGACAAAGCAGCTACAAACCCACATTAAAGACAGGATTAAAGGTAACTGTGAACTGAATGTTAATAATCCCGTGTATGTGTTTGTCTCTGTAGAAACAGTGCTGGGTGTGTAACGGCTCTGGGAAGCAGAATGAGGAGAGCTGCACTCGCTGTAATGCTACAGGAAAAGAGAGGTCCTGCAGGGGGGTCAGGGGGTCCTTGTGCTCCGGGGCAGTGTCTCGCAACCTTTTTGGCTTGTGACCCTTTAAAGCAAAGTCTACTCACGTCCTCGAGTCCTTTTTAGATTTTTCTTTGAATATTTTTAGATACTTGGATAGGTCAATGCCAAATAGCTTAAAAGGTTGGGAACCACTGCCCTAGAGGTTTAAAGTTGCAATCCTTAAGATTTTAGTCCTGGTTGATTTGGTGACACCTGGTGTCAGCAGGTTTTAATGCCACAGCAAAACACTCATTGAGCAGCTACTTTAACAGAAATACAATAGAAGAGCAGCTGGTGAATCTGTTTACAGTGCAGCCACACAAACCTACGCTGTTGAAACCTACGATCTTGAAATGTCTGTTTATTTTAAACACCTTAAAGACAACACAACATTAACTTAATCTGAACAGAAACATCAAGATTGAAAGTTATTAAAGGAATTAAAGGAACGGCTGAATCAATGTGTGTGTGTGTGTGTGTGTGTGTGTGTGTGTGTGTGTGTGTGTGTGTGTGTAGTTGTACAGTTTGCAGTGCTAAGGGAACGAAGAAGTGTCAAACCTGTAATGGAAAACGACAACTGCTGACCTTCATCAAACTCAAAGTGGAGTGGTGAGTACTGATACGACAATGTTTCCAGGGGTGCTTGAACAAGTTCCTGGAGTCCTGGAAGAAATGTCAGTGGTCCTTGAGGAGGTTCATTGGGGTCTTAAAGTAGTTCAAGAGGTCCTTGATGATGTTCCATTGGGGTCTTTTCCAGGAGTCACTGGGGAGTTTAAAATGGTCTTCGATGATGTTTTAGAGGTTACTGTAATGTTTCCAAAGGTCCAAAGATTTGCTGAGACCTTGAAGATGTTCCACTGGGTTCTTAAGAAGGTTTAAAAGGGGCTTCCAGGGGGTTTTGAGGGAGTTCCAGGAGGTTTCCTCACTACTTGATATTCAATTAGTCCTGTAAGATCTGAACCAGTGACTCTGAGACTGAAGGGAAAGCAGCAAGCACTGTTTTCAGCATCTCACATGGGTGTTGGTTGTCATGGATGCCGCTTTGGCACCCTCTGTTGGCATAAAGATAAACATGCATAATGTGATTTTAAATTGATACAAATACATACTGTACACTGTTTACAAAAGATCTATGAAAGTAGATTATTCCGTGTGTGTATGTTTATATATATATATATATATACACACACACACACACACACAAACTATTTGTGCGCCTGTGTGTTTAGGACTAATCATGTGGAGGACTACGTGGTGGAGCAGAACTCTGGTCTGAAGATCGATGACCTTCGCTCAGTGAGCGGGAAGGAGCTGTTCAAGAACAACCAGTTTCTGGTACACACACACACACACTATAAAACTGCACCCCATCTGGGTTTATCCCAGAAAATGTGGTAAACAAACAAAACGTTTTTGCGATGTGGCTCCTCTGCTCGTTTTCCCTGAATCTTGATAAGCCTAGTTTATGTCACATTATTACAGTGCTAAAGGCCGTTGCTAATGTTAGCTGCCTGTTTGATTGTCAGTCTTAGTCTCCCTGTCTGTTTCTTCCCAGGTCTACCCGCTGCTCGGGTTCCCAAACCCGGCCATCTCTGAGGCCTCTGAGCGTCTGGTCAAAGACCACCAAACCAAGTACGCCCAGTCCTCCAGGATCCTGCAGCAGGTAGGTCCGCAGGCAGGTGTATGATCATTATAGGTCATTGAAATATTTAATGACTTTAGGAGGGAGCATCATATTATCTTTGTGGCCAGTAGAGAGAGGTATCACTACAAGTTTGTTGAAAGTAATTTGTGTAGCCTCATGGGACAGCTGTAAGTAAGTAGCTCTGTGGTGGAACTGTCCGGTGAGACAGAGCTAGGCTCGCCCATGCTTCCAGTCTTTATGCTAAGCTAGGCTAACACACAGACGTGAGATTAATATCCATCTGAACAGCTCACTCTCAGAAAGAAAGAGAATATGTGTACTGTGGAACTATTCCTTTAACTACACACACACGCACACACTCACACTCACTCACTCACAAACACCCTCTCACTCTCTCTTTCAGAGGCAGACAGTTGAGTTGATCCCCATCACTAAGGTGAACTATAAGTGGAAAGGCAACGCTCACCTCTACTTTGTCTACGGCAACGAGCACCAAGTCAACGCTGACAATTACCCAGCAACCTGCTGCTGTGTCATCCAATAGACACACACACACACACACACACACACCGTCCCAGACTGTTATTCTCATCATTGTTTTCTGTTTTATTGATCTTTACGATTCATTCACAAAAATGGTCCAATTACACTCAGCGATAATCATCAGTTCAGAGATCCTGTTTACAAAAGTAAGAAGTGGATGTATCTGTTCATGTTAACTCTCAGACTCTCTACCTCCTGTTATGACGCCGTGATGCTCCACCAGGTGTCTTGATGACAGAAAATAATGGACCCTAACTGTCATTTATTCTTGTTAGATTTTGTCTAGATTAGATCTTAAGTTTCATCTTTGACATCAAGATCTTAATTGTTGATTTCCAAATTCCAGAAAAAACTATGATTTTCTGGTTAAACTTGCCTGCTGTGTCCCTCCTCAGAGTCCATTGTTGACCATCGTCTCTCGGACACTATGACCACTTACCAAAGATTGTTTCTGTTATAAAATACTTTGTGAACACTGAACAGTTTACTGAAACATACATGCCAGTATGTGCCCTTTAATGTGTATTGTGTGAAAAGCCTTTTGTCCATGCTCTTGCCGTTGAGTATTGAGTCCTGACATCTGACCTCACTTTTGGACCACAACTTGTCATGAAATCTGTGGAAGCCAGGAAAAGATTAAATTGATGACAAGTAAAAAGTAGGCTAAGAAAAAAATAACCCAAAAAAGGGGAGTGGGGTGGAGATATGAGGTTTATGTGGGGTGGATGAGGGGAACCACTGCTCTGTGGGGGAAACAGAAATACAGTTTATAGAATAACAACAGGACTGGTTCACCTGGTTTCTGCCTGTGGTTTAATGTTTCATAAAAATAGAAACCACTTAATGTTTAAACAAACTGATTGTGACTTCATGACTCCAGGTACAAACGCCGATCACAGGGAACTCCTGTAGCTAGTGAGCTAACGGCTAACACCCTGCCGCTAGTTAGTCACAATGGCCTTCTGAGCTTCCTTCTACTTTCTTTGTACTTGACTTGCTAACTGTCAGCTGTTAGTTTCTGAATTTAGCTGCATGTGTGAATAGTGAAAATCACTAGTGGTGCCTGAGACGTTAATTACTGTTAATGTGTAAACTGCCATATATGTTTTTATATTAGTTAATTGACTAAATAGATAGATTTGATCAGCAACAGTGACATTTAAATAACCGAGTTCACATTATATGCATTTTATTCATATCCATGTTGCTTATTGTTAATCTTTGGGAGTTTTATTTTTAGTTTTCAGCAGTCAGCAATATATAATGCCTTAAAACAATGCTGTGACTAACAAACATTTCTGCTACTAACCTGATGATGTTATTACTCTGTTACTATTGTATTATTCTGTTACAGTAGATTATTAATCGTATATTACAGTTAAAACTGAAAATAAACTCTTGAGACTCACCTGCTTCTCTCACATGTGTTTATAACCACACATGTGAAACATTCACAGTATGGAGCCCTGAAACTGACTAAATGTAGTGGAAGCTTATTGGAAAAAGTATGTAACTCAAAATATTAAAAAATAATTGTTAGTTAAATAGTTCAAATGTAATGACAAAATGTCTCATTACAATTCTTATGATTTAATATGCTTTGCTATAATAACTATGTAAATGTATGATGTGTACTTGGCACTTGGATAATTTGTGTCTGTCATCTTTGTCGTAAGAGACAGCATCGGGTTGATTAGAAGCTGGAGACAACTTGTTTTGGAAACTACGAACAGTCTGACTGTGTGTTTTTATCCCAGGTTGAGAATCGGCTAGATAGACAAAACTGTCTTTTCCTTTGCTGCTATGTGTTTATGATGTTATAAGTATGGGACTACATCTGCTGTTCGGGGTCAGATGCTTTATGAGCTCATGTTCATGAGCAAACAATTCATGTACCTCCACTTAGTGTTTTCACTTTCACTTCCTTTCCTTTCTTCCTTTTTTATTATCATTATTTGCTTTAGTAGTTGCTTTATTATTTGCTTAAAAATATCAAAAGACAACAATTTGTTGAATCATGTTTTATTTGCTCATTTGAAAACTGTTTGCTATTTTTTAACTCTTACATTTTCCTATCTGTAAACTTCAAACAAAAGCTGTGTTAACTAGTTAACTTTGTTAGCATCAGCTTTAATTCACTGAAAGTAATTCCCTTAAAGTAATTCCCTGAAAGTAGTTCCCACTGAAAGAAATTCACAGAGTCCAACTCTATATTTCAGCTGAAAGGACAGAGCAGTGCATATTATCAGACATTCATGTACAGTTATTAAAGCAAAGCATATTAAATCATAAGAAATGTAATAGAGAGAAATTTTGCCACCACAGGTAGCTCAAAAATAAAACGAGCGAGGGAAAGACGCAGACTAGAAAATAGTTTTAATAGTAGGGAAAGTCATGTTTATACTCAGTGTGGAGGGTCGCAGAGGTCACAGCAGACCTCAATGTTCAGATTGTGCCACTAACACCATTTTATTTTCATGATCTAATGATCCAATCTAAGGTTGAAGCCCAAGATGTTGTGAAATTTGATGTAATCAGTTACAGACGTGTGGAAGATCTACTCGAAGCCAACGAGCATAAATCAATTTCCAAAATATAGACACCTGATGTTAAAGGGACGTGAGGACAGAAATAGACCCAGGGATAAGCAGACCTGATCCAGAATCAGAATCAGAGTCAGGTTCATTGCCAAATAGGTTTACACATACAACCAGGAATTTGTTTTAGTGCGTGGGTGCCAACAAGAGCAGATATATACAGAAAGAATTAAAATAAAACCACTAAATAGAATTTTTACAATAATGGTGGACTTGAAAAGCAGCATGATGCTCCACCATTAATTAGCAGACAACTATGTTTGGAAGTCAGTCGTGGCTCAATGTGCAACTTACACAAGGGTGATGTTGAAACTTGAAATCTCTAGTTCACATTAACTGAAAATTGACTTTTCAGGGAAGTAGGAGACGTCTTGTACCCAACTGTTAAATGTTTGAAATGAAAAATATTAGCATTTTCATCAGTGGTGGAAAGTAATTAAGTACTTTACTTGATCATTTCCATTTTATACAACCATAGACTTCTACTCCACTACTTTCAGAGAGACATACTTCTGCTCTACTACATTTTTTTCATACCTTTAGTTACTAGGTACCTTTTAGATTTATATTAATAATACAAAATATGATCAACAAATACATTATCATGGATTATTAAGATTTTATTGATCCCTTCAAGAAATTCACCATCTACCCGGCTGTATAATTTGAGAAAGAAAATCAAGAATAATAACAAAAATAATGTACACATTAATGCATCATTAATTGTAATTAAATAATATACATTATTCTGAAATGGCCTATTTTGCATAATAAGTACTTTTCTGGGTTGTTCAATGAGATTTGAGAGTTTTCAATGATGTAATTGAACTTTTTTGTTGAAAGCACATATAAGACACAATTGGTTTTTTAAAAGCAAAGTATTTTTTAATGTCTTAAAGGACCCATGCGTAGGTCAGATTTAATCACATCTAGTGGTGAGGTTGCAGATTGCAACCGACTGTGTTTGGTTTGTGTGTTGTGGGCTACTGTAGAAACACGGCAGTGCAACATGGCGGCCGCATTGGAAGAATTCCCTCCGCCTTTGTAGATATAAAAGGTTCATTCTAAAGAAACGCAAACAATTCGTATTTTCTGGTGATTATACACTAACAAAACATACTTTTTCTAAATTATATTCAATTTCTACCAATAGATCCCCCTAAATCTTACATACTGGTCCTTTAAAACATGTCTGCAGGGGATCTTTAAATAAGTCCAATCAGAGTGGAATAACTGACCCAAGATCTTTCACTTCTTTTCATTACTTTTTTACTTGTTCTTGTTTTTGACTGTATTTACTGTTGTGTATCGTTAGTATTTTTGTTGTCATCTGTATTTCTTTTGTTTCATGTCTCAGTATTGTTAGCATCATTTTATTTGGCAGTTATTAGTACATTTTATGTAGTTCGTTTTGTGCAAATGATGCATGTAACAGAGATATGTGGTAGAGCCCTGTTTGTTTATGTGTGTTTTCATTGTCTGGTGTTTTGTTTTAGTGAACATGCAGGAATTATACAGAAAATGTAGAAAAGGAGGCTGAATGTTGAGCTTGTTCTTGTCTCCCTCTGTGTTATCACTTCTGTTACTGTCACTCATGTTAATTCACTTAGACTAAATCCACCAATCACCTGACATTTCGCTGATGTCACTTTCAGATTGTCAGATCGACTCTCAGACAAGATGTCCTCTCTGTTTGGAATTGACTGCAGCACAGAAACAAAACAGTTTGCTGGAGATAAACTACAGTACAGTCCTCTTCTGTTCTGAGTCTTCCTCTCGCTGCTCGAGGCGACTCACTTCCTGTCTCATGCTCTGTCAGATAAAGAAGACGTGTGTCTCTGCTGATCTAGCCGGGGCTTTTACCGTGTTCACATTGGTCAGATATTGAACTCATTTCCATCCACCCATTTGCATGCCTTACAGGGAGTCCAACATGTGAGAGAGAGCATTGTTAAGTAGACGACGACTGATCACTGATTAATTTACTCCTGCCTGAGTAATTTCACTCACATGATCATTTCTATTTATGACTGACAATAAAACTAAGTTTACATTACACGCCACTGGTGTCCTTGGAGGAAACGGTCTTTTGTCTTTTTAGTTTATGTTTCTGCTTTTAATTTGACAGTTGACAGTGAAAGCAGACAGGAAATGTGTTATACTGAATCAGATTTTAGCAATTGGATTTGGGGAAGTTGCAGCAACCATAGCTTCCACGACAGCTTCCAATCCTGCGTAAAGATGAAAGTGACTTTGTACAGCCCCGATTTGCAGACGCTGTGCGCAGAGGTTCAGGAGCAGAAGTCCCATTAACCAAGTAAAATAAATATTTATGCAGATGTTTTGCAAATATTTATTTTTCATTGTTTAGTGACAGTGCTTTTTTTCTAATTTATTTTTAAAATTCAGGTCAAGGCTCCGCTACATGCTCCGAAAGCCCAATAGTGCTGTAATGTGTTGTATCTAGCTCAGTGGTAGAGCGCATGCTTTGCATGTATGAGGTCCTCGGTTCAATCACCTGCTGAATTTTTTAAGAGTTCAAAATGTGTTCATTGCATAAATAAAATGTTAATTTCTCTGTAGCACTTAATGGATTTCATAAGCAACACACTATAGTTGTTTATACAAAGCGTAAAGGTAAAAAAAAACAGTATATACAGTGTTATCTTCATTTTAGATGTCAAGAAGTATTTGCGGCTCCCAGTGTTTTCTTTTCTGTGGAAACCGGGTCCAAATGGCTCTTTGGGTGTTAAAGGTTGCCAACCCCTGACCTAGAACCTTATTCTGCCTGCATACTGGGCGACAACCGCACCAGGTGGGTTACAGTACCAATAGAAGCACTCCCAGCACACTGACGCGGAACTTAGAGGTGGAGCTAGAAACACCACAGTCAGTTGATTGGTCAACAGAACCACAATTTCTTGTGCGTATGAGCTCTGAAGTAGCAGTTCTGACTTTTCTCTCATTTTTGCTTTGCTCTTGTAAAGGCCCCTAAAACTCTTATAAACAAGAAAAAACTGAGAAGGAAAAAGAACAATCTTTGCTTGAACTGCTCACAGCTTATTTGCACATTAAGGCCATAATGTGTGATAAGGAGCCAAAAGGGTTGGGAACCGCTGTTTCAGATTTCAGTAACAATATGTTACTTAACAGTATGTCAAAATGAAACTCTGTGGAGAAGCACAACAAAGGTTCAGTGAGCCTACATGAAACATATTGAGTTGATTCGGCACTGGCAGGTTGCTAGTTGTCCTCCATGTTTATTGTTGTCTGTTTTTCTTTTTGCAAAATGTGCTGCCTTCAGAACAAAGACTCACTCAAAGACACACAACCACACATACATGGTCCTGGAATGATTTCTTGCTCTTCTACCACCTCTCTCTCTCTCTCTCTCTCTCTCTCTCTCTCTCTCTCTCTCTCTCTCTCTCTCTCTCTCTCTCTCTCCATGGATCATCTGTGTCCTGTTGCCAACCTTTCCTCCCCTTGACCCTGTCTTGAGACCGTGTCCTCATGTCTTTTCACAGTCCATCAACAGGAAGTCACAATGATTTATGTTTTTGTATGTGTGTCTGTGTCGTGTATTATGTTATGAAGTTTCACCATGAAAAGTTCGGCAATAACTCTGGCTAAGCTGCAGATGCTTTCAAAATGCCAGCATGACGCTAACCGGAGCATAGAAACCTAAAATGAAATGTTCACTGGCGCTTTGCACTGTTTCTGTGGTGGACTCCTTAAAAAAGTGCAGGATTGAGTCATTACAAGTGAGAGTGGATTGGCTGCTGTTATAATGATTTCAAAAATGACACCAAATAAGTGCCAATGTAAAATCTTATTTGATGGTGGGCCACTGAGAACTTCATACTGTAAAGGGCAAGGTGGAGACACTTTTTTACAAGTTAATTTAACTGTAGCATGTTTTCATTTGGCAGAACTTCTGGAATGAAAGCGATGTACGAATGAATTACTATCCAAGCCACTGTTGATCAAGAAGAAGCTACTGAGGACATTTTCACACCTGTAGTTTGTTTGCTCTGGTCAAAATCAGTTGATGAGTTTCTTTTCCCACAGAGAAAAATCCAACGATGTGAGAACGATCACTCCGTTTATTGGTCAGATGTGTCTGAGGCGGGAGCAAGAAAGTTAATACAGGAAGAAGATTGTGTGTTCTGGACTAGAGCATATATCTGTGAGAGAAATGTTGCTATGCAATTTAACATGGAGCAACGTGCACAGTTAGCATGATTGTGATAATGATCTAGATAGATAGCAGACAAATCTTTACCAGCAGATTTCCCAATTTACTTCTAGAAAATTTCTTAAAAATACTGAACTGCTTCACGCTCTGTAAAGAAGATGTGCTGCCTTCAGACGACTAAACAGAACAAGGAACTTGCAGAGTACGCCTGGTAGTTTGGTCAGATCGAGGTCAGATCACGTTCCCACCACAAACGCATCACTCCAGAGTTCATTTGGGACCTGATTGAGACCACCTCCTCTAAAGGGTCTCAGTGCAGTTGTTTTGGTCCACAACAGAGTGAGATTACTGTGCTCACACCTGCCCAAACAAACCGCACTAATCAGGCAAAAACACCAGGGTTCGATTCAACCAAACTAAACAAGGCAGGTGTGGAATCGAAAAGTTTCACGTTCTGCCTCACACAAATGCCATAAAGTGAAGGAACATGTAAATTCATAGGGATTGAGAAGTTTCTATGTTTTTTTTTATATAAAGAAATAACTTCTGTCCTGCATTAGAAAAACACAATGTATGTATCAAAGTGTGACTAATGCTTTTATATTTATTAAACAATAGTCCATATATTAAAGACAAATCAGATAAATGCAAACAGCTGTCTGTCAATGTTTCTTTAACCTTTGAAGCCTAGAGTAGTCTCCAGTCTCCAGTTACTTCATCTGTGTCAGAAATTTCATTATTGTCAAAGCCTATTAGACTTGATTTCCAGTGATGCTTAGCATCCATTTGTACTTCAGAATAATGTCATTTTTTATATCCTTGCCGGGAAGCATAAGAAGAAAAAGTACAATGGTAAGTTAATTAAATTTGGAACATTCCAGATTTTAATCATTGACTTAAAAGGTAACAAAATGGAGAGAAAAGCTAAACACTGATTTTCTGCCTATGCCCACCTAAATAGTGAATGCATGTATTTCATTTACTAGAAGGGTCCTTTTTCCAGAGGTTCAAAGGAAAAGCTGAGGCATTTTAAATTAGACATGGGGCCCTGTACTTTTTGACTAGTTTTATCAGTAATAACATTACTCATCTCTAAATCACACTCTCATCATGCTTAATCGAGCAAAAATTGGACACATAAGAAAAAATAATTAAGGTGCCCTTTTCCATCAAAGAACTTCATTTAAAAATACAGGAGACATGTTCGAGGATTTTTTCTCTTCACACTGGGAACACTGAGCACTGCTCATTTCAAGCAATTTTGAACATTTTCTTCCAAGGACACTCGCTCGTTTTTCTCAAGACCCAACATTTGTTATGTTTTAAGAGGCTTTTTGGTGACCACCCACAGGTAATGTAAAACTGTTAAATAACATCAATTACATATTAAATGTTATTTTCTATTGAAATCTTTAGTTCTTAGTGATTAAAAAGTTGACTTAAAATGTGTCATTGAGTGAGTCACAGGCTACTACTCCAGAGCACACACACAGGAAGGTGCCGCGTCACATAATATGTTTAACGAGCAGACACCGATAGTAAGAGGGACCTTGCAAAAGAGGTGCTGTAGTAGTAGCATTAAGGTGTCTTCAGACAGATCGTAAAGCAAATCGTAGAGGCGGTGCTATTGCATATAAAGTTAATAGAGAGAAGCAAGTGTACACAAATAGATTGTATTTGCTATGTATTGCTAATGCATTTAGGTGTTTGGGGCAAATACGTACTGCAGTCGTCAAAGTACTGCATATCACAAAGTAAAAAAATTGCTCTGTGTGCAAACTGAACATGAGTACACGAATTGGGAATTGTCACTGTCAATATATTTTTTTAACACATTTTGGGATCTAAATAAAAAATACTTACCAAAGGTTTGGGAATCACCTAAGCCTGCAGCCGCGTACAGGCTGCAATGGCTGCAACATAATGCTTTGGGGCAATTGCACCCTTGAAAAGTCCCTCTACTAAAAGTGCTTGTCTTTGCCACTGACAGGCTCAGTTTGTTATTCTAAGGGTCTTAAAGTTTCAACTTTATGGAAAGGATCCCTACAGAGTTAGCTCTTATTTTTTTAACCAGAAACACTGTTGTCAGCAACTCCATCTCTTGCGAGATTTCAGAGCGAGACTTTTAAAGCTAGCTACAAAACCTCAAGAACAAAGTGAAGATCACAAGTCTCAGCATATTAACATGGGTTGGTGTCTATACAGTACAGATCTACAATATATTTCTCACTAAATTATTGTTCAACAGCACTAAAGGGAGGGCTGACAGAGAGAGTGTGCTGCTAACGCTGCTAAGAGGCTGTAAAATCAAAACAATAAAAACTATATGTTGAAAAGCTCCTGAGGGGAACTGTACAAGTGGCTGATAATTATTTGTGGGCTCATCACTATGGGCAACACCTTTCATAAAACATCTAGTCACTTGATCCATTGTCAGTATAAAAATATTGATAGCAGATTTAAACAGGCTACATTTACAGCACTCCCACCACGAATATCCCATGGAGCTACAGATCAACGTATATATTTCACTGCTTCCCATAAATAGCAAATAACAGGTGTCTATCCCTGTCTGTGAAACAAGACTAGGATTCAGCAGGGTGTTTTGGATTGCCTGTCTCTAAATAAACCAGAGGACCAGAGTGCAATGCTGTTTCCATGGCAACAAGTTGCACACTAAAGTCAGTTAAGCAACTGTTGGAGCACACTTCCTGGGCCGAGCAACAATTACAGTGACTGTTAGAGCATCAAAGGCCATTATAAAACTGTTTCTGTAACCCTTACAAGCAGAGGAGGGAAGGGAAGGAGTTTTGGCAACTTTGGTCTTCGTTTCTCTTCAAGGAAAGGTTGCAAAAGATAGAATGAAAAATAAATCAGTTTCAATTTAACAGCTTTTCGTTTGTCTAATTGCCTTTCTTTTTACAAGCAGCATTAATGTCTTTTATCTCACAAACACAGCCCTAATACAAGGTTTTTATCGTATTTTCTTTGTTTTGCTATTAATTAGCAGACCTTCATCCTCAGTGCATAAGGATGAAGGAGCGCAGTAGTCCATTAATTCATCCCTGACATTAATTCTTCCACTCGCCTCTGCCCTCAATGCCACCGAATCCTCTTCATTATTCACTTCTCACTTTGAGTAGCGGTGAGTACAGCATCACTCCAATGCCAGCAGAGGCCACAAATGGTACAGTATCTAGAGAAACATAGCTGTCTTCATTCACTGATGGGGGGTTTGAAATGCTTTGTGATGCATGAGTCTGGTATATTCAAGTAACTTGGCTATCAAACCAATTTCAACTGCCTTCATTAAAATTTTGTTACAGTGATCCTCTATCACAATGAATTTTTTATGAACTGTGAATGTATTTTCAGATGTACCCTCACATTTTATCTTCCCTGATTGTCTGGAGGCGCCACACAGATTTCAGTAACTGATGTAAAAGAGACCCCAGCAAGAGCAGGCTACAACAAAATAACAATTTGACTAGTCACCTCCAGGCCCCAGGACGACAGGTAATTGCGGAGAGTATTTGGCAGATTAACCTGTTATGTTTTACTGGGGCACATTATCAACAGACGTCCCAGTGCTGCAATCTTCTCCCTCTGTAAATTACACTTGCCTATCGGTCTATATCTGCATTCATCTAAGTGGGGTGATTTTTGTGTTGTAATATCAGCCTAAGCTATGTTTCCTGCCTGAAGGCAATATTCTTTTTCAACTTTGTTTGCATGTTAAAGTTCAGCTGAAATCACATTAATTCATCCCTTTTTGTAGTTGAAAATTTATAATAAATAAATCAATGGTATTTGTATGATGATTGAGGGTATTTTTTACCTTTTATCACTGTAGCTTAGATTTTTGCATTGAGCCCCTATACATTTTTGACCCTGGTATGGTATTCTTACAAAAGATCTAACTTGTAGTCTTTCATTTCAAAGCATGGTGACACATGAGGGTCTTACTCTCTTGTAGCCACACATGCCATACTCTATACCTGTTAACTGCAGCCATTTATTGATACAAGCCTTGTAAAAGCATGCAGTCTGCCACACATTCTCTGTCCCCTGTGCTATTACCATTTGTCGATGCCTGCAGCCTCCTGTCAACAACGTCATCACCATGGATCTCAGTTTGGGACTGGGGAAACAAGTGATGATTGAAAGAACTAGAGGCGGCCGGGGAGGAGATGACAACAAAGTCCCAAGCCACATTCTAAATCAAACTCCGTCCTCTGGAAACCGACTTCTTGGAGACTCAGCTCTGCACCTCTAGAGGCCCCGGACCCTGGCGCTGACGGATATCCAGGTGGTTGACCGTGAGGGAGGAAGGGCCCATTAGCAGATGGACAATGGACCCTGAAGCCGACAGGGATAGTGTGAGACGCAGCACAGCTGAAGGGGGCAACAAGCACTGTCATCATCACCATGATGGGCAAAAATGGACCCCATCCCCATGCTAATTATTACGAAACCATTGGCAGAATTACAATGAAAAAAATTTGACACTGACAAATGGCCAGGGTGAAATGGAACATCAGTGTCAAGTTGGATTTCACTATATAGTTTAATAAAGTATATTAATAAGATACTGGCCCTCTTCGAGGATTTGCTTTAAATAAGAAAGTGGATGTAATAAGTTATGTATCTGAAATGTTAAGCAATTAACACCAGGTATCATTTTCTTTCAGAAAGCATTTGTAGTACCATTTCAGTGGATCTAACTCAAAAATATAGTTCACTTGTTTAAAGCCATACATAGTAAATAGCAGAAAAACCAAAAGTAAACTGGGCATAAGAAATTCCATACTGTTAGATCCCGGTAAAAAGCCCTTGTTACAGGACTCCACTGGACCAGCTTTCCGTTTAAAGGGTCCGATCTCTAGTTCTATGGGTTCTTGCCCTATTAGAAATTCTAAAGATATTTTAAGCTGGTGTCGAGGAAACTTGCCTAGCTTCTCACTGCCTACGTCCGGACGCTTACCCTGCTGCCTCTGATAACTCCACCTGGCTGAGTAGCCTTAAGTTGCTCGGGTGTGTGATCAGCCACGCCCGTTAACGGCAGCTTTCCTCTTATAGATCTGTGCACTTGATGCATTGCTAGGTTTAGGGTTTGATGGCTTTATGACTAGAAAACTAGTGGATCAATGTAGAATAACCCTTAAGAACCGTGCAGATATTGTACACACATAGACTTAACTGTTTTACTTTCATGATAAGGCTTAATAACAGGGAAAGAATAGTTTTACTTTTATTAATATTTGTTTTTATTGCAGGAATTGGCATAGGATAGCAACAGCTTTTCAAATCAAAATATAATCAACCTACTCTCATCTATTCTAAATTTCTAAACAATAAAATCTCTATATAGTAGGACAAGAGAGGCTAGCCTGGCCAGCGATAACCTTTCGTGATCCTCCTGCTGAGGTGAAGAGCTGTCAATGGAAATCCAAAACTCCGTACAAAGTCTCAAAGTCCCAAACTACTCTACTCCTCTGTTGGAAGGGAGAGCTGAGGCTCCCCAGAATCCAATTCTGTCAGCAACTTTTCGTTTCCTTTGTGGTCCTGGTACTTTTCAGTAGTTGTTGCCGATCTGTCAGAGTGCTGGCTGGAGTTTGATTCCATACAGTCTCAAAGCATCTCTTCGCCGCTCCATCACTCTTGCACCGCACACACTGCTCTGAGGCTTAACACCTCAGACTTCTTCTTTTTAACCTTCTAGCTGGCCTGGCTACTCCCTTACCTTGTTTCTTAATTATTACTCACATTTCCTTACATGTCATCTCATACACATTTATAACCAAATTTGGTAAAGTCTTTCTCTCCATGTGTTTATTGCACATTGATCTGTTCTTGTCTTATGAAACTTCAGCTACACACACACACACACGCTGACAGTTACAGTTTCTCTTATCTATTTCTTCATTTCAACACACACAGACAGTTGGTTTCATCTTCACTCTTGCAACTCTTTTTTTCACCAAACAAGGGCCCATTAAACTTAAAGCATCACTAAATTTATTGATTACACATATCACATTATAGTTATCAGTTTAACTCTTCATAATAGTCTTTTGTGTTCAAGCGTTTTGATTATTCAGATTCAAGAGTCCTGTTCATGATGTTTCAATGGACGCAATATTCTAGGGTCTCAACTCTTTCTGACAGTTCTTTTCCAGGAAAAATCCCACAACAACAAAAGGAAGTATAACACATGTAGTGCAACAAAGCAGTTCATAAAGCTCACATACATATGTATTAGCAACAGGTTAGGAAATGTAAGAAAAATAGGAGATGTAACACCAGATGTGTTCTTGTTTAACCTTCCAAATAAAAGGACATGGGTACATGACATGCAACAGGGGTTGATGGCTGGAGTCGAACCAGTGATATTGCAGTTACAGTGCATCTGGAAAGTATTCTACACACAATACCCCATAATGACAATGTGAAAAAAGTTTGAGATTTTTGCAAATTTTTTTTTTTTAAAAACCAACAAGTATGAAATCACATGTACATAAGTATTCACAGCCTTTGCTCAATACTTTGTTGATGCACTTTTGGCTGCAATTACAGCCTCAAGTCTTTTTGAATATGATGCCACGAGCTTGGCACACCTATCTTTGGGCAGTTTCACCCATTCCTCTTTGCAGCACCTCTCAAGCTTCATCAGGTTGGATGGGAAGTGTCGGTGCACAGCCATTTTCAGATCAGATGTTCAATCTGATCCAAGTCTGGGCTCTGGCTGGGCCACTCAAGGACATTCACAGAGTTGTCCTGAAGACACTCCTTTGATATCTTGGCTGTGTGCTTCGGGTCGTTAACCTGCTGAAAGATGAACCGTCGCCCCAGTCTGAGGTCAGGAGCGCTCTGGAGCAGGTTGTCATCCAGGATGTCTCTGTACATTGCTGCATTCATCT
>JAVQJL010009215.1:0-18752 GCA_036024295.1 Nannoperca obscura | reverse complement strand
AAGACCACAGGCACAGTTCTAGTTAAAGCCCGGAGTGGCAGGCCAAGAAAAATCTCAGATAGGCAGAGGCGAAGGATGGTGAGAACAGTCAAACTCAACCCACAGACCAGCTCCAAAGTCCTACAACATGATCTTGCTCATCATTTTTGGTTATTATTATTTAGATATATAATATTTAGAGGCGGCACTGACAAAACTAAAAGCTTGTTGTTTTTTCAGTGATCTTCAACATTATTGCTGAATTTGAGTAGCCATTTGTATTTCTCTGTATTAAAAAAGGTAGTAAAAATGCCACTTTACTTAAGTGTTTGTCAAAATAACTGTGAGGTCATTTCCAAATATGCAAGTATATGAATTAGCAACAATGCTGTTTCACAGTGAGCACTGCATCATTTAATGGGCCATTTTAGCATGCCAGACCTTCCTCCATGACAACGGCTCATCTGCTGGCTGTTTTATTTCGAGGGAAGTAATCGGGCACACAATGCTTCAGAGGCGTCCCCTTTCTTTTCTGCAGAGGCACACACTGGCAGAGTTCAAAGGAGCAGGTCATTGATTGTTTTCTTTGTCTTTTGGGGATTTAGCTGGCCTTGAATCAAGGCTTCAGAATCTAAATCCTCTGAGGGTTTTACTGTGAAAAAAATGACATGTTCATTAGCCACTGAAGAGCCCTTCTCTCATTAGGAGCGCTGACGAGGCACTTGGTCTTGAGGAATATGAAGGAGTCATTCATTCACATAATTACATTGAAGAGGAGTTTGTTGTTGAGAACTCCCAGCCACTTCCACAATGCTCTTCTAATATATTTTTAAGTCCATTGGTTGTCTCACTTGTGTAGCAGCTGTTTGCCTTAAAACGGAATGCAACGAATACGTATCCATAGGAACAGTGTTAGGAGTCTCCCCAGGTCCTAACACAGCTGAAACTATCACAGGAATTGTCTATGAAGCTCGCAGATGTGGCCTCCGCATTGCTCTCTCCATACATATTGATGTTTTTTTATTTTGATGATTGATCACCTGCCTGCCTGTTTGCGCTCCTCTATATCTTTCTGTCTAAGCTGTCACTTGTGCTTGCATCTTTCTCTCTCTGTGCCCCCCCACATCTCAGCATCTTGTCTCGTATCTCTCACATGCTGTGCCTCTAATTCCAGCTCTGTCATACTGACTTCTCTAGGCTCTTGTTCTTGGCCTTCTCTTTCCTTTACCTTCTCTGAATCCCAATATACTCAGCTATGTTTCTCACAACACACCATTTTGTGTTTCTTCCACCCTCCCAGACACTTTACCATCCGACCCTCTGCAGTCCCAGTATGACTCCTGGTTGTCCCTGGTGGACCATCTAAACATCAAAGCTTTTGTCAACTTGACATTGGCTGATTCTGTGCGTCATGGGATCCAACATCTCCTCTTCATCTCTGGATTAGGTCAGTGCTACCATCATCACCATAAAATGTCCCCACTGGTCAATTAGGACATTGGAAAGCCTACATTTCTCTCTTGGTTTTACAACCGCAGATAATAGCTGTAGCTGATTTAAGTGCTGTGATTTCTGTCTCTTCATTTCTGAAATTATAGTCATTATTTGAAGTTTACAGAATTTTACAGTATGAGATTATAACATTTTTCTAATTATTTTGTTGGCATATGTTTCTGTTTGTAGAAAAACTAGACGACGCTGCTTAAAGTTGGTGCAGCCCAATTAGTCTGAATGTCACCAAGAAAATGGTTTAATTTAAACTAAATTTGAATTACTTTTAGTGCTTTCACCTTAAATTCCACTGCAACCACATTCAGCGCTTATACTTCTGCTGAAACTGGCAGCACTTCCATTTTCACTGCCGTTTTGTCTTTTCAACTGCCACAATTTGTTTTAGTGCTTAGACTGAAACTGACACTTCAACTTCATCAAGACTAAGACTTAACCTCCTTTCAGCCTTTCCGTTTAAACAGACATTTTAACTTATTTTATTAATGCTGTTTCAACTGCTACTTCAAATGTGATTAGTACCTTCTTAAACTGACTCTTCATTCAATTCTTAAACAGAAAATATAACCTTATATAATAAACAGTATTTCCATTTTAACTGCCATTCCAACTTATTTCAGTAATTCTGTTTCAATTAACACTTCAGCTTCTTTCAGCGCTTTAAATCCTTTCACATCAATTGTATCTGCCATTTCAACCCCTGTCAATAATTTGGTTTCAACTGCCACTTCCATTTGTTGTGCTTCCAACTCCAGGTGCTATACTGTTATGTATATAATATAGTCAACCCGGAGCTCCGTATTACTGCTAGAAATGTTGAGTTCATGCAGCTCTAAATTTTATAAAGAACATTTTTATTTTCTTGTTTATGAATTTCAGCTTGTTTTAAGGCAAGTATTGTAGTTTTTGTTGTACTGTTTATTAAAATAATTTTCTCTCTGTAGTTTTAGTCTTGGTTTTAACACTAAACTAATATGTGTACATGTTCTCCTCTTCAGTAGCAGCCACTCCAAACTATAAAGAGCATTGACTCTGTTGTTTTCTAGTTCTTTGCTTGTTATTTGTTTCCCTGAGAGATGTCACTCTGCTGTCACACTGACCACTCTTTTTTTCTCCAGCCCTTTCTCTTATCTCTCTTTGGCTTGCCTCCAGTTCTCACTCCAGCACTTGTCTTCTTCTCATCTGTGTTTTACTTTCACTTCATCTGAGAAAATGACTGAACCTCTCCCCTTCACTTAACAACTGAAGAGATTAATGATAATGATAAAGAAACAACTGGTATTAGATTGTAACAGATCTAGTCTCATTCTGTCCCTCATTTAGTTTTCTCCTCCTTCCCCTCTTTCTAGGTGGGATGCGTCCAAACACCCTCGTCCTCGGTTTCTATGACAACTGTCTTCCAAAGGACCAACTGATTGACCCGTCACTCTCTACCAGTCAGTCCGCAGAGTTTGACCCCGCCCTGGAGCTCAAGCAACAACCTCCTCTCTTCCACTTCACCTCCCTGCGAGGGTCCATCAACAGACAGGACTATGGTGAATTTGGGGACGGGAAGACTCTAGGATCCCAGGAGTATGTCGCAATCATTGCTGACGCCATGAAGATGCTTAAGAATGTGGTGCTTGCCCGATACTTCAACAACTTTGACCGAACCGAGGTCCTCTCACCGCCCTCCTCCTCTCCAGGGAAGGGAGCTGTGTACGTTGACGTCTGGCCAGTCAACCTCCTGCGTCCGGACAGCAGTAGCTACGTCGATACCTGCTCTCTGTTCCTGCTACAACTAGCTTGTATCCTCAACATGGTGAGAGCCTGGCGCAAAGCAACGCTCCGACTCTTCCTGTGCGTGGAGGAAGGACGAAGCGTGAGAGGCTCGGAGGAGAAGCTGGGCCAGCTGTTGAAGGAGTTGAGAATTAAAGCACAGGTCCACCCCGTGCCCTGGGACCAGCAGGTGGCACTACACTGGCAGCGCCAAGGCGTATGGGCCAAGAAACAGCCGTCACAATCCCCTGATACTACTGAAGAGAATAAGCCGAGGGCAGATGAGGAAGAGAACGAAGACGATTATGTCAATAGTTTCCCGAGCAACGCCACGCGCCTGTCAGATGACTACCTGTCGGCTGTCAACAAGCTGATCCTGGTCACGGGTCGCCCCGCCCCTGCTGTGCGTTTCCTGTACTTGCCCCGTCCCCCAGCTGACACCCGCCGCTACACCACCTACTTACACCAGCTAGAGCTGATGACTCAAGACCTGGGCCCCACGCTGCTCATCCACGGCGTCACGCCTGTCATCACCACTGACCTTTGATCAATCCCCTTCTCTTAGATGCTGAGGCCTGGTGAGTTTTGTAGTGTCCCCACCAGCTGCTCAAGGTTGTCTCTGAAGGCGTGTGGACCGCTTTTAGTGCAGCATCACTGCAGATCTCAGCAGTGCCCATGGCCGGACCTCCCCATCCAGCAGGAGACTGGGGAAAAGAAAACAGCCCTTGAAAATTGACCCAAACAGGGAAGTCACTGCTAACTCTTTGATGCCACCTGCCGTGCCTGGCACAATGTAGAAAAAAGTCTCTCGAGACACAGACTATTATTAGAATATTTGAAATGAATCCAGATATTATACTTGATCACTTGAATCACAAAAATTCTTCTGAGGGCACCATGATGTTAAATGTGTGGTCATCCGTGTCGCGATTTAAGCATGAAACAATCAGAATGTGATTGAATGTACCAAAGTGAAGTTAACAGATTTTCAGGTAAACTTACAACCTGCCAAACACAAGCCAGAAGACATTCTTCTTTTGAATCTGTTTGTACCCTCATCAGTGGTCCAAGAGCTGTCAGGCCCACAGGGGAAAATTTAGATTGCCAGTCCGGCTTCTGTCACTCCATCAGCTACTTCTTCATCCATGCAGTATCTACAATATAGAGAGCAGTCTTGAAATGTTTTCTTGGTGTACTTCTGCTCAAATTCCTTAAAATGATCATTCCATATGCTTTCCAATCTAAAAGTGCCTTGCTAGGTATGGAGAGAAAGTTGGACAGCATTACACCTTGGAGCAGTCATTTACAGGAGCAGTCATCTTTTCTATTTTAGGAGCCTAGAACAAAAGAAACAGTAATAACGACGGGGCTGCCATGGAAGTCTTTCAGGTTTTAAATTAATTTAACGTGGGATCTTAAAAAGACATTTCTCTTTTTTTCCTATGCACTTTTGTCCTGCCTCTGCCAAACTGCATGTAGTGCATTTCTCCAAAATGTTTTTAACATGTTTACAGCACCAATAACTACTGTCATTATCCACAATATTGTATTGATTGTTTTTATGTATTTTAGGTACTCTGTAACTTTTAGAATAGCTTTGACTCACCAGTGCCCACATTACTTGAACAGCATCAATTCTGAAGTGCCTAAATGTATTTTAATATTCACATATCTACATCCTTGGCCTTTACACAAAGTATTTGTAATATTTGAAGTGAACCTGTGTAGCAGTTGCTGTACAGTGGACACAAGTGGCATTCATGGGAAAATGGGAAATACTAGAAATTGGTGTACCAGTAGCACAAGAAAAGTCAGAGAACTGACTCTATAATGTCAACTGCAAAGCAAAATCTATCTGCAGAAAGGATGCTAACTTTAGCTAGCATTAGCCTCAATAAGGTGCTGCTCGTACCAAGTAAGGCTGTAACAACAAAACCCCCAAGTGTGTCAAATTGAGAAAAGATTATAGGTACTTCTGTCAAAAGTGACATTAAGCATCACTGTGTTACCAAGCACTCTGTGCCTGATTGTATTTCCATTCCTTGACACATTGGAAATGCAATGTGTATCCTCTAAGACCAATGTCAGCTGCAGGTTTATTGTGAAAAAAATAATGTCATCCTTGAATTTTGAGGCTGTAAAGAGTTTAATAGATTACACTGACATTGACACATCTGTGGGGTTCAGATCCATATCTGAAGAAAGGCTGGTACTCGGATTTTGACTTCTTCTGATTTGCCTGTGTTTTAAATGAGATTTATGTTTACTTGTAGACCAATTGGATCCGGCCAATTTTCAAGGACGGGTTCTTGTTGGGACACTACATTCCGCAACAAACCATTGACACTACATTTCTTCAATTTTTTTACTTAGATTTTTGCTCTTGACCTCACAGGAGTGCAAAAATACACTTGTTTATTGAAGAAATTAAATGTTCTGTGTTTGATCTCCTGTTGAAATCTGAAAAAAATTATATATAAGTTACAAGATGTAAACTGAAATGACTGAAAAATAAAAGGTATGTACATGTCATTTTTTACTTCCTCAGGAGATTGTTTGTGAAAGCCAGATGAAACTTAACAACCGCTCAGGGTGTCCAGACTTTGTTTCATTTCAGCTGAAGACCAGGCTGTGCGTCTCAGAGCAGAGAGCTGAGGGGGCTTGTGTCCGCTGCACTTGTTTGTTTGAGGTAAACTTTGGAAATAGAGGCTGAGATAGCTCAGCAGCTCAGACAGAGAGATACTAGAGGGTGCCAGCCAGCCAAATTACCTTGTCCTACAGTCACCCTCGCCGCCAACCAGGCAGAAATGGATTCCATCTCCGCTCTGAGGTGAACAACAGATTGCAGAAATAAGCCCAAATAACCACCAATATCTGTTCAGGAGGAGGGAGGCTGACATTTATCACTGAGGGAAGTACCCTGGCTCTGAAAGGATATGGTGTGTGTGTGTGCTTATACGTCCGTGTGTGTGTGTGCATGTGTAGAAATAGGTTTAGGACTAGGTTTTTTTGATGTGTGTTTGAGTTTAATAAATACTTCTATGAAGAGAAATTAGTCTCAATAGAGGTGACAAATGTGTGTCACCAGTATTGGTAATAGATTTACAAATGTGTATGATGTTTTATGGTATTCACAAATGCTTTTTCAAATACCAACCAATTTGAACAAATGTAAGCATTCTACATATATGTTTTCAACTTCAAGTTCATTAATCTAGTAACCTTTGCTTTTTAAAAGCTTCCTGTACATGTAAATTACTAAAACTATTTTTAGGGTTATGTTTGTGTGTGGAGTTTTGAAACTCCCCACAGCTTTCCATTCACAAATGCATGTTGCATTTAATTGCTGGTGGAAAACAAGCACACTTGGCTCTTCAGCTCATTAATGTGGAATTTCAATGTGAAATTATACAATATCCTTACCTTGGACCCCTTCTTAGTAGATGATTTGCTGCTGCAAAAGTGCAGGCTTATTCACAGTGAGCTGGAGAGTGTTTAGCCTGAACCTCATTTTCAGATACAAATGACTTTCCTTAGAAGGTGATTTTAGATGAGGGTGTAGATTGTTGTGAAATGTTTACGATCTGTTTGTTATTAATTTATGTTATATTTTAATTCAAACATAATTTCAATTGTGTGGAAACATTTTGGAGCACAATGTAGATCAAAATAACACAGTAACGAGTGGACATAAAATTACAATTATGTCCATGAACCTTACATGTTCAAAAGGTGACGATCTATCTTTTTCCCCACTTACACTGAACTGACATTCAACATGAATGCACTCAAGCTGGGCATCCGGGTTTATCCACCAGCACATAACGCAACATGCATTTGTGGATCAGAGCTTGAAGAGTCTCAACCCCCCCTCCCTCCCCACACACACACACCAATGTGATCTAATCCTCGTGTCAGTTCACTTCATAAATGCAAACAATATGTTTAGACCGTTACATGCACAGATGTTACCAGCTCTATGAAGTTGAAGTTGGGAATATGTATCTAAAATACTCACATTTGTGCTTGTGAACACCATAAGTTGCACACAAATCGACATGCACATTTGAAAATCTTGTTTTTATTTGTGGATCATGATACATGCATTAGTCAACAATACTTGATACTAATTTCCCTCCAAACACTTCAGGCTTCAGAATAAATATTTAGCATTCAAAGTGTTTTGCCTGTTAACACAAAAAAGCTGTAGGCTACAAAAAACAAGAGATGGTGACAGGAAGGAGGAGGGTGGCTGTGGCAGAGGAGAAGAAGAACCGCTCACCCAAAGGGTTTAAATGTGTTTGTGACTAAATCAAAGATGGAGACCATCGGGGCTGGGTGTGTGTTTGCCTCCGAGTCTGAAATCCTGCTCTGTCATGTCTGCAGACCTGATCAGAGGAAACTTGTCACCACCTTGTCACTTCCACCGTGTGTCAGAGCCATAACCACCGGGCACGCCGCCGGAATACACACACACTCTTCATCACTTATAATTTCTACCACACTTTCCATTTCATCTCCCTCTCTGCATCTTCAGATCCACTTAATTTTACATGACTCAGATTGCCATCAGATGGGTGGGAGGAAGAGATGGAGAGAGGAGAGGAGGGTGGGGTGTCAAGTAGAATTTGGTCACACTGACGCCCAGATTCGATTACTAGTTAAGGTTTTTCGGAGGCCAAACAGACCCCTGGCTTTTCCTACGAATCACGTTTGCATTCCAATATACAGAAAGTTCAACACAGCCGTCGTAGTCTGATTACTAAAGCGTCTAAAGCAATTCTTCACTGCTGTGACTGCACGTCTACTTTATGTTTTTAGCACGTGGCTCTGAGAGTGCACTTCTTCACATCCAGTAAATGCAGAACTGAGTACATGTGCAAGCATACATGCGTTTCGTGCTCCTTAATGACAACAATCTCAAAGGAAAGTGCACTAAGAAGTGTCATGTAAGCATAAAGTAATGGCAAATATCCTCCTGAATGTGAGCTCAGTGAGTGTGTTGTCAGTGGGCACTTCATTGTGTACGGTTTTAAACAGAATGCAACCGGCGAGGGTTTTTGCAGCCAAATATTTTAAATCCGCCAACATTTTCTTGCAAAAATGTACAGAAATTCAGTGTTTGACATGTAGCTGAAGAAATGAAAAAGCTTCCAAGACAAGGGCGCAAATATAAACAGTGCAGGCAGTGTGGTTTCACAGTGGTCCATGGGGTGAGGGTGGGGGTCCATAGAGAGAGCAGGCCTTCCAACAATGTGTTGGCACACAGGCCTTTGTGAGTCAGAAATACGCCAGTGTTCAAAGGAGAACTCACATTCAATTAAAAACTGTGCCATTTGCTTTACATGCCATCAAAAAGGCAAAACCATCTCCGTAATTTTTTTTGTTTGTAAAATAGTCCCTAGCAATCTATAACAAAATGATATGCTTATTCTATATAAATTATTAAAACTATATATGAACTATACAAACTGTTCAATTAAAACTTTCTTATTTTCTTTGGTATTTTTGTCATATACAGATATGTCTGTATATATACTGCAGCACCACCTGTGTACCAGGCCGGTGATTGCAAACACATTGAGGTGTTTAGAGTTTTTCAACTGTCTCACTGAATCGCAGTAACCAAAGACGTAAAGGCAACCTGTCAGACAGGCCCCTGGAGAGAGTTCAACTATACCTAGACTACATAATATAATTACTGCTGCTGAACAGTGACACTCGTTGGCCATTTGTAGGATGTGATTTGGTCTAAGACAAATGTGGACATATAGACAGAAGTGACACAAAGTGAAACCCTTCTTTGAGCATGAAGCCAAATGTAACTGTGCATCAGTGAAGTGTGTGAACTGTACTGCAGGCTACAGTTTTAGCCTCTCTCCTGTATGAAATCTGTGTCTACATCTCTCACATGCACATGCTGTCTCACTCCCTCCTTGCCATTTTAATGTGCCTCCAGTGTTATTGGCCTGTGTAGCTGCAGGGGCCCCTTTGACATATAGTATCTTGGTATTCAAGTTTGCTGTCTATTATTAAATTGGGTTTTGATGAAGAGTTTAGTGTCCTGTAAATCGCGGTTTTTCTGAACGGACTGGAGAGATCGGAGGGTCTGTGCTGATGTCACAAAGGGAGGACAGGTCTGCCACGTTATTAGCCACTGATGTATTGTAAGTCAAGTGGCCAAAATTCCATAATTTATCATATAGAAATCAGGATATTTAGGCTTTGTTTGACAAAACCATAGGCATTGGTCAGGCGGGGCCTAGCAGTACCAGCCAATGGCATGGAAGCATCATTTAACATTGTCATGGTGACAGAACAAAGTTCAACATATTAATTAACTAGCATTTATTGTCCTAAGATGGCAGATTGTATATTGTTAAGAATCAATAACTTATTAATATCTAATAGTTAATTACCAACACTTTTCAAAACATTTAGAGCGTTTAACATAACAACAGTAAGAGTTATACAAGAATCATGGAAGCTCATTAATTTCCGTATCATAGAGATGAGCAACACTGACAGTACTATTAGCATTTTAAATAAGTCTTTTAATGCCCTAATGTAGTGGTCTAACTCTTCTTATATAACACACTCTTCTAAAGGCAGATTAATCGTTACAGGCACAACTGTCTTGCTGTGTTGTGTCTATGCAGGAAACTTGCTAAGTTGTTTAAACTCAAACAACCAACACCTCACCAGGCTGTGTGCACTTGTTTGAATAAGGTAATTGAATTAGGGTGTAGCTTAAAAAAGCAGATCTGCACTGTTTATCTGCCCTTTGGAAGGTGTAGTACTGAACATCTTTTGAGATGACCTCAAACCTGACGTGTATATATATATATATATATATATTTACAATAGCTCATTATAGAGAATAAGTATAAATTATAGATATGGTTTATTAATTAAATTTGATATAGTGTGCACAGTATAGAAAATGCTGTGGAGATACTACAGTCAATAGTATTTGGTCCAATTTGCAGTAACAAATACTTTTGGAGGAAAACATAATGCCACCTGAATTCAGTATTCAATCAACAGAATAAGGAAATGTGTGTAATGAATTTACCTGCCAAGTGGCAAAATATTCATACTGAAAGTGTATGAAAAAGGAATCAACATCAAAAGTGAAACGTTAGTGTCGAGAACGGGTTACTGAGGCGCTCTGTCTGTTCAGTCCAGACCAGTCTGTCAGCAGCAGAGGACAGAGAGAGGACAGCGGGCTGACTGACAGCAGCAATATACTGACCCAAAGTAGGCTCTACTGGATGAAATAAGCATTGTTTCTGTTTATCAGTTAGGCTAATTGATTTTATCTCCCTCCCCAGTGTAGCAGGTGGGGGTAATCTACCTGTGATCAGTCATTACAGATTTCGTTAATAGGTTTACAATAAACAGCGGGAGAGTTGTGTGATTTAAACAGCTGTCTGTGGACATGCCAGATTTAAAAAACAAGAGAAAGATCTGGAATGTAAAAAAACATGGGTGTACCCGGGTCAAGCACAGTCTCAGACTCAGTGTGGACTGAAACGTTTGATAAAATGGATGTGTATCTGTGAGTTGGTCAGGTGACTGATATCAAAAGGGTTTCTAAAAATGCTTCCTGCATGACTTGGCCTTAAGATTCTACTGCCATGCTAGTGGCTCTGTGAGACTGTGCTTTAAGCTAAATGCTAATGTCAGCGTGACTACATGCTCACAATCAATGGCAATGCTAGGAAACATACTGATATTTACCATCTTAGTGTAACGTCTTAGCATGCTAACATTTGCTAATCAACACTGAGTACATCTGTGGTTGATGGGAATGTTATTTGTTTTGAAAACAAAGTGAATTTTGAATTAAATTTCATGACAAGTGGTGCAATTTCTTTGGGATATTCCATGGATCGAAGTGAACTGACTCCACAAGTGTGGCCTGCAACATTTACAATACAATAACTATCCATAATTGTTTTCAGTTAGTTTAGGGAAACACACATCTTTCTAAACATCTGGGTTAAATATTTAAAAAGTCAAAAGTGACTGGAAGTACAAGACATCTTGTGTTTAGTTTATTAATATTTTTAACTAAAAACACACAATTTCACTAGTCTTAACCAAAGTGCTTTGTTGCTTAAACTGAACAAAACATGTGACAATATTTGCATTTCATTCCGTAATAATTAGTTGTAAATGTATTTCTAGGAGACAGGGTTGGAAAGAGAGAGGCATTTCTTCAGTTTTGTGGCTCTCCATTCAAATTATTCTTGTTAGCTCTGTGATGGAAGCTCTCACTTTCTGTTACGCAAACAAAACACAATCACTGGACTGCTTGTTCATTTTCATCTAACAGTAGATACATCTGAAGCATCTCATGAGGCCATTCCATGCAACAAATTACAAACCCCATGAAGTACATCTATAAAGCTGTCATGTACGCATGCACACTCAAATTAGCATAGTTTTACAGTGTGAACCACTGTGTGTGACTGTGTGCTGAGTCACATGTTGAGTTTCCCATCCTGCTTTTGAATATGTATTGCGAGTATGCTTGCAGAGCCACAGGTGGGGCAGCATTCCTTATTGCTGATTCTGTTTTATGTCTGACCTCTGCTGCAGTGCAGTATTCATTTCTGCACACAGGTTGGATAGGATAGAGTGCATAAAGATGATGACCTACTGGCTGAATGTCATTACATTTACCATTTATTGGCCCACCATGCGACTTGGCAACATTTGCTTTTTGTTTGTATTTTTTAGGGGCTGAAGATGCGTGGGATGAAAAGAGACGAGAGGAACAAATCACATAAAGTGGAACAAACACAGAAGAAAGTGTGCGCATCTCCACATATTTTGCTACACAGAAAGGTCTGAACCTTGAACCTTGGTTCAAGTTTAGCAGTAACAGTGAGAATGCTTTCTGAGGCCAGAGAAAGCTCTTAAGGTGTATGTCTAGAAGTATCCGTGTGGGTGTGTGTGTCCTTGTTGATTGTATTCAGGACCACGAAAGGCCTGTATGTCCCTGAGTAGTACAAATGAAATGGTGCTGGCATTGTGACATAATAAATCATCAATGTATTGATTCTGGGACATTAGGTAAATAACTAAGCAAACAAGGCCATCATTTAGAAGATTTAGCAGCCCCTGCCAGCCTTCAACACTCCATTTATTAGCCATGCTAGCAGTGTGGCTCTATTGATGGCAACATGGGTTGGTCGGCCCACCACTTTGCTCCAGAGTGAAATATTTCAACAACTATAGGATGGATTGCAGTGACAGTTAGTAGGATTCATCTTTTAGGGACCATGAATGACTGTACAGACTGTGATGATCCTCTGACTTCTTGACTATTCCTCTATTGTCACAATGAATTATATTTTTGTTGTTTAGTAAAATGTCTTTACAACTAAAAGTGGTTTGCCTTGAAATTTGGTACAGAGATCGGTGGTGCTCAGCTAGATAGGAAATAAATAGGAACACACTGAAAAAATTATTCTAGTAATTTACAACTTGGGTCTTTTCTTATAGTTGTGGGCATCAGTTCTTACTCACCAAAGTCAATTCTGAGATCTGTGTGAACACAGAGATATCGCTACAACAAAATCAGTCAGATGATGAAACAGGTCGTAGAGAGGCCAGTTTAGATTTATTAAGCCAATTTCTATGGAGTTCAAAGTTGAACCAGGTAGTCTGTAAACTCTTATAGATGTTTACAAATGACAGTGATACTTTTACTGTTCACCTTCACTTAGGCACATGAAAGATTTTCAACCCAGACCAGATTTGTGCTGCCATGAGCGTATTTGTGTGTATTGCTTTCTTTTGTGTTGAAACTTCACCTGGTGTTCTGTCTGAACACAAGGTACAAGTCTACAGCCATGTTAGCAGCTCTGAGAGGATGTATTTAGACACAACTGCTTTGAGCTAAATGCTAATGTCAGCATGCTAACATGCTCACAATGACAAAGCGGCTGATTATTATTAGTTTTGATGAAAAGTCAGAGGATCACCAAAGTTACAATAATATATCCTGAGGGGGTCATGTGTGACAGTGTGACTGTACCAAACTTCCTGGCAATCCATCCAATAGTCAGACATTTCACTCAACACCACAAATGTCAACCTGCTGGTAGCACTAGAGGGTATGGAGATCAAAACAGTCAGTAGGATGGATGCTTGGGAAGTATAAGATGAATGTCCAAACAAAATGTTAGGGCAATACTTCAGATAGTTGTTGAGACATTTCAGTTTGGACCACAACAGTCGACCAACAGACCGGCATTGCCATCCCTAAAGCTACGGCGCTAGCATTGCTAAAAATATAATACACTTTACAACTAAAATTAGGCTGATGAAAAATAGGCAACAGTGCAGGTGATATTAGAGAATTCAAAATGATGCTGAGAGAAGAGCAGGCTCTCCAGTCTGTCTGACACAACAAGCTACAAACTGCTGCTCATTTTGTCTTTAGTTATCAGGGCAGTGACCCAAAAGAAGAACAAAAAGAGGCAAGAGACCTCATCTGCTCTGCTCTATTTCAGTCTTGTTGCTTGTCATTATCTGTCCACCTTTTATTTCACCCACTGTCACCTCCTGCCTTCTACCCTCCTTCGCCCCACCACTCTATCCAGAGATGTAATCACATCTATTCAGTGATGAAGATGAAATTGCCTCCTCTGCTACCCACTCCGTTTTGAGCCTGGTTGAATCTGGTCCATCCTTTTGTCATTGAGGGAACAAACAAATGATGTCTACTTACACAGTCAAGATAAGAGTGATCACTTGAATGGAAGTTGACAGAGAGCAGAAGGAGCAAGACGGGAGGACTGTGGCTCAGTGAAATGATAAAGGTAAATGGTTATGAGTGTTTGTCTTTGTGTGTGTTTACAGCAGTAATTAGAGCATTATGCTGTGGGTAAAATACTCAGGCCAGCCATGCAGGGGAAATGGACAAGTAATGGAGTGTTACCTACGCCAAAGCACACCCACAGGATTCATTAACACACACATACATACATGGCTGTGGGTGCATCCATTAAACACAGAAACAAAATGCCATGGAAGCTAATTGAAAGTGTTTTACTTAAATGATCATTGGTCTGTGTGATTAATTAGATTTCAGAAGTTGAAAGGCAACTTAAAGTCATGTAAATTAGTTTAGGTGCCGTTAGAATTTCAACAAGGTTTCTCTAACAGTGATGCAGTGAAATCATGGTCAATGAAAAGACTTACATTGTTAGGGCAGGGAACTGGTTTTCCAATGAGGCCACTCAAGCCACAAATAGATGTAGAAAAGGCACTTTAAGTAGTCTGGATAAAAAGGTCTGAATAACCTTTGCTCCCTATTATAAGGTAAATCGTTGACATTTCTTTTTCTTTGCCTTAATTGTACTTCAATAAAGTAATATCATAGCATACAGATAAAAAAATATATAATTTACAAAATTCAACAAATTACCCACATTTTTATTTATATATTTATCTGAAAAACATGGTTTTAACCCTTTATAGGGCACTCGTTGAAATTCTTTGAAATTCAAAAAATCAACCTTAGGCTGTTATTGGAGAGCATAACAATACTTTATTTCTTTTGTAACATTTTTCAAGATTTTTCATTTTTCAATTTGTGGAAAATCAAGACCATATGAGGTTACTCGCCCGTCAGTGGTAAAACAAATACCAATAAGTATTTATAAAAGAAATACAAGAAAAACACCTATAAGGTGAAAGAAACGTGTTGATATCTAACATGTGCGGAAATTACCAAAAGTAGTCACTTGCCCGATTAAGGGTTAAGAAGTGATTTGAGTTGTCAGTTTATGATTTATGAACACAATTCACTGTGTATCAAGAAGGACAGCTCAGTGGTTTTTTTGTTGATAGATGGCTGGATCAACCTGTTGGGGGGCCCGGGACAAAAATGTGCTGTAGGCCCCATCATTAACCCCATGCCCACCACGCTCTGTGCATTGTTTCTGTATGAACCCTGTTGCCTTCAAGGTCCCATTGAGTACAGTGCAAACATCAGATTTCACAGTACCTAGTCTCAGGTTTCTTTCTCTCAGTTATTTTGTGACAACTCGATTATACTCGACAAGTTTATTTTGAATTATTTGCTGTGGGAGCACAATATAAACTAAAATAATAATGCTCTCGAAACTGTTTTGACAAAGAGCCCCTCAAGACAGGGCCAGCTACAGTACTGCAGAACCCACCTGAGTTGGTGTTTGATTTTAATGGTGCAGTTTCTCTAATTAATTTGCAATAAACCAAATTGCCAAAACCAATTGCCATATAACAAACCTGGGGTTTTTGGGGTCCCTGGAAGTCTGGGGACAGTTGCCCACTTTGCCCTGGTTGGTAACCTATCCTTACTGGTTGGTAGGGCACCTCTGCTGGGGAACAGGATCTGGGAGAGCTTATATATTTGAATTTACCAATACATACATCAACAAGTGGCTGAACTAAAACAGCAAAGTTCCAGGCTGTAAAACCAAACAATATGCTGAAATATGCTAAAACGCTTCTTAAAGCTAAGGGAATCTGCAGAGTCAGATAATAATTCTCTGTGGGTTCATGAGCAACCCCTTTTACATACACATAGTGATTTTATCTATAGTGCATATTAAAATATCCATTATAGCAGCTTTAAAGTCAAGATAATGGCAGGAAATGCACCACTTCAAAACATTTCACCATTGATGACATTTGTATACATGACGTCATAATGTGACCTGAAGGTTTATCAGTGGAGATATATGGCTTTCTACACCAGCACAAGGTCAATAGAACATGTTTTAAATGACAGGGACCCTTTACCAACACTGGGAGACACCAGGAGCCCTGATGAAAACACTGAATGAATGAATCTGAAATCTAGACTTTATTTCATTTAGACTTGCTGTTTTTCACCTAGACAGCCCAAAAAAAGCTCTTGATTTCTGGAAGGAGCCAATAAAAAACATTGTTTTTATTTTAGACAGCTAGAACAGCCAGTGAGATCCTGTCAGAAGGCTTCAGGCTGGTGTTTGACTCATGCGGAAGGTGTGGTAACTTGAATGTAATTTTTATCTGATTGCACTCCAGCTTGTTGTGCAGGAGAAACACATAGCAGCCTTAAAGGGCTGTAAACATCACTGAAAAGTTTGGGGTTCTCCTTCAGTGACAGGCTGTCATTGACAGGCTGCGTGATGATCTCTTGCAGCACTTGTGATTTAATTCACGTCACGTCATTCAGTCCCAAATTTAGAAGTCATCTTGGTTACTTTCACTTCACTAAAAATACTACATTCATTCAGAGGGAAATAATCACTCACCAACTGCATATCAAACCTAGAAATGGCAGTGCTTACTTGATGGATGAAGATGTCGCTTGTCAAAAGATGTAAGGGTCTGAATATAGAAAAGTGTTGGTTTGTTGAGGTACCTGCAAAGGTAGACTGATGTCCCCTGACACTTTAAATGCTTAGTGTGTTCTTTAGAAGCTGTGGAAAATAGTACTGTCATATAAAAGTCAGTCGTGCACGGCAGAGTTTATACTGGGAAGAGGAAGAAAAGGAATTGGACATAACCAAAGTGGGGGAAGGGTGGGGGTGGTGCAATGACTGGGACACAGGGATCCGGGCAGAGGAATTGAGGAGAAGTAGGAAATGAGATAGGACATCTTCATTTAGTTTTAACATCTGCTTAACTCTGCAGTGCAACCTGCTCTGCTAAGGCAGGCAGCAGCAGGCTCAGCCTCTCACACTCACAGATGGATTTAGACTTTTAGACTCAGACGCTCGGCAATATTCGCTGCCTCAGGTGATATTTTAGAATTTGGTATTGAATCAAGCGTGTCAAATCGGTCTTGGGATATGAAAGTCTATGTGTAAATGGGATTTTCTTTTTTAATTAGTCAATCCGCTGCCATATTTTAGGGCCCCACCTGTATGGTTTGTGCATCGAGGCTGCGAATTGTGTATATTTCTCAATTAACTGTCATGAAAAGGGGCATAATGGCAAAGAAAGAGTAGACGTAACAGGAGGAGGGATATGACATCAGTTGAACCCCTACTGTCGCATCCGGCTCTGCTATTTCACTTTTAACCACACTGAATTGTGTATCAGTGTGTCATTCAGCACATATTGATCATAGGTAGTTGTAGTTAGTTAGTTAGTTAGTTAGTTAGTCATTAGTTGTAAGTTTGAATGACAGTGTATGAAAGGCCAAAAAGGTCATATTCACCTGCCCAAGTATCTGTGCTAACCACAAACTGATGTAAAAAGCAGGTGAAAGTTACACTGATCGATCGAATCACACAGATGCACTCATGGAATTTCTTGACAAGAGTCAAGGCATGATGTGAATGCGATGAGTTTCGTCCTGTACATGTACAAGTGTCTAGTTGATCTGAGTGTGTAATTGTGCTTCACACTTTTTAAAATTTAGGTGACTGCAGAGATTTAATTAACTTAAGAGGAACACTTTCATTCAGCAAATATACATTTGTGGATGGCAGACATTGGTAAGAATCACATAAAGCTGCACTAATTGATACATTTATATTAATAATGGATCAACAATAGATCATGACTATGTATAAAACAAAAGTTAACACATATTGTAGTGACAAACCCACAGATAATTACCACCAAACATTGCAGTTCCTCGCAGTTTTGGGAAGCATTTTAGAAAATTTCATCTCACTGTTGGTTTTACTTTACTATTGTGATTCAGTCTCTGTTCTTTTAAACTGAATCTAAACATCCATCCATCCATTATCCATAGATAATTCTCTTCTAAACCTTACAACAGCAGCAGCAGCAGCAGGGATCTGAGAAAACCACTGTACACTACCTCCCCAGCATCAAATGACAGACAGCTAATATTGCTCCATGTCCGCTAGATGTCCAAAAATGCAATTTATTGTCATATGTCATAATAGTCATTGTTGTTTTGCACTTGCCCTGCTGGCCCCATTTGGCAAAAGAAAAAGAAACCAGTTAATGAAGCTTTAATTTATCAATACAGGTTATCACAGCCCCTGTCTTACTGGCATTCTTTCAATTTCAGTGTTTTCCCACATTATACAGTATCATTATGTATAAGTATTTCACATTTTCTTCAGACATCCATGCTCAGAACGACATAAAATGCCAACACCTGTTCTTATGGTATGTCATTTGCTCCCATGTCGCTGCCTTTCTCCTTCCACCTTTTCATAATGCACTCTGTGCAAGACATTAAAATATATGCCTTTATGTTTGCGCTGGTCTTTGCACGACCAAATACTTTCCTCCAGCACATAGGCACTGATCAAGCTAATGCTTCTGGTTTGATTTGAATAAATACAAGCAAAACTTGGTATTTTATCAAAAAGTGGTTGCAAAAAAATGACCTACAAAGAATTTGAGGAGTTACTGTCGTGGGATGACCTGCTCCCTCTCTCCTCCCCTGTGTTTTGTTTGTCCTATGTGTGTTGTCTGTGCCTGGGCGGATCCAGCTGTCCTTCCCCTGCTCATCATCCACAGCTGCT
>JAVQJL010009213.1:0-21333 GCA_036024295.1 Nannoperca obscura | reverse complement strand
ACATACATACATACAAATATATATATATATACTGGCTGTTTGTTTGTACTGCGCAATAATGATATCAACAAATTCATTTTATTAAAGCTCCACTTTCAAAAGAAAAAGTCTTGTGTTCCCTGAAGTTCAGCATGTGTGAAATGCAATTAAAGCATCTGATGGAGCAGTCAGTGCCTGAATGAACAGCAGGTGGTGCTGTGAGTTCAATATCTGTATTTGGCTCAATTTGTCTCTGTCTACCTCTCTCTTCTCTCTTCAATGCATCACACGCTCTGTCTTTATGTTCTTTCTCTCTCTCTTACCTGCATTTGCAGGCTATATTTGTTTGTATGTGTCTCTCTCCATCACTGCTGGCTGTGTTGTGTGGTGTCTTTGCGAAGTCAAATCCCCCCTCAGTCACGACTCTGATAGAGATGGTGTGAGTCACAAGCACTGACACACCAGCAAAAAAAAGAAGCATAGTACCAAACTACATAATAAAAGATGCAAATAAATTATATTTCTTTCATTTGTCTCTTATTTTGGCAGGGAGAAGACACATCCGAGTAATAAATTAATGTAAAATATATCCTAAAATAATTCGGCTATGTAAACCCGAGTGATATAATAGAACAGAATAGAATAGAGCAAAAATTGAGAGTTGCCATTCACGTTTATTCAATTGCAGCTGTGATGTATGGGATCACGATCAGGATGCGTTGTAGTGACGTCATCCGGTTTAGGCGGTCACTCAGATGCCTGCGCAGAACACCGGCGTGTGTGCGTGTGTGTGTGTGTGTGTGTGTTGTCCTTCAATCGATCCCTAGGTTGTCTGGTCAGCTCGTGACACACTCTCGGTTAGCTAAACGTTAACGACA
The DNA here is from genome assembly GCA_036024295.1 of Nannoperca obscura. Classification (NCBI taxonomy): domain Eukaryota; kingdom Metazoa; phylum Chordata; class Actinopteri; order Centrarchiformes; family Percichthyidae; genus Nannoperca; species Nannoperca obscura. The sequence continues at coordinate 20,476 of JAVQJL010009213.1, read as the reverse complement.
ACACCTCTAACGGCGCTTGATAAATCGTTTCCCGTTGATTTTGTGTGTGTGTGACTCCCCCTCCCACCTTCATCACACACACTCACCCACTACAACCACAACACGCGCTCCCACACCACACACACACACACACACAGCCGTCCTCTGCGTGTGACACACAGCTGGTTAGCTTGGTTAGCTAGCTAGCTAACGTTGCTTCTCACCGACCGGCGGCGTTGTCGTCGTCGTCGTTGTTGTTTTTTGTGTGTTTGAATTTAGCCTTTCGCATTGTTATTGTTATGTGTGGACGTGATTCTCGTTACTAGGTAACGGATTATCTGCACCCCCCCTCGGCTGACCGGGAGCCGCCATGGAATGCCGCGTTCTGTCCATACAGAGCCACGTAGTCCGGGGATATGTGGGCAACAAGAGCGCCTCTTTCCCGTTACAGGTAAATACAAAACGCATGCACTCGTTATCGGACAGCGAGCATTGCCCCAAAAATATATATGACTGCGACTTTTCTTCAACACCAAAACCGACTGATTTAAATACTGATTTATTATAAAAAAATATTTGTAATTATACACGCTAATTACATCGTACAAAGTTCTTACCATCTTGGCTAATAGAAATCGGTCATCCGCCTCATCCGAGTTAATTTGTGGCCGTTGTTAATTGTATTTTCCCCCGCTACTATAATGTAAAAGGCCATATACAATAACAGGTCTGTCTCCTAGATGTCAAGCAATAACCTCCACATTATAAGTGTCGTGCAATTTCTTTCTTCACCCCTAGAATCTGCTAGCCCGCAAACACTTTCTCTGGTATATATATATATATATATATATATATATATATAAAGAAATATCATGGCAGCTAACGTTGCACTGTTTATTTGATGATGTCTTTACATTCAGGCTGTAAATGAAGGAGGAACTCTTTTATCTGACGGTGAAATTGTGGCACGACACCTGTCATTGGGAGGGTGTCCGATAATGGAGCGAGGGCTCTTCTGTTTTATCGTCCATCACGAGAAAACATACATATGTTGCATGCATAATAAATGATAAATGGCTGGCTGTAGAGTAGTTAATGACTAGTTTGTTCTCCAGAGGTGGCAGACTTGTGTCTGATAATGGACCTCCTGGTGGTGCATTATCAGATGACCCCTGCTTGGATGAGTGCTGGGAATGATGTTATATGAGGAAACAAGCTTTTCAGTCAGAGGTCAGTGAGCTGGTCAGGGTTTAGAGTAAGATCTGTACCCTGGGAACGAGCCAGCCATCAGACAGATGGCTGTGACGTGCAAGGGGTGTATGTCCCAGCCTCATGCACTGATGACCTGCAAGTCAGTCTACTGTGGACCAATAATCAATACAGTTATTTGCTGCTTTGAGTTTTCTGGTAAACTTTAACAGGTTTACCACACACACAGCAGGTGTCAAGGTTTTTGGAAGATGAGCTTTTTGTTGCACACGAGGTATTCTTGTGTGTGTGTTTATAAATGATTAAATACCACACACATAAGAGACAATTCCCCCCTGTTGTCTTTAAGATTCAGTTTATATTGCAGTGAATACAGTTGTATATTGATTACTGCTTTGAAATATAGTTGGGTGTTTTCCTCTTTACTTACACATATTGATTGTGGCCACTTGTAATTTGCATCTGCAAACTCACCTGTGATTATGATACCACATGAATCTCGTACAGGCCCGAATGCACTCACGTTGCAGTTTTAGATGCATGTATGTAAACTATCAACAATTATAACAACCAGTGACTGTAAAAGGTCAACCAGCCAATCAGCCAACAGTCTGGTGTCTTTAACTGGTATTCGTATCACAAGTGAGCCAACATGAGAAAGGAAATACATTCCCTCATCATGAATGTGTAATAATCATTGTTATATTTTGTTGTTGCTGCAAATCTGCAAAGTCCAGTCCTTCTAATGCATTGTCATGTTACAGTATCATATGTTATATCTAGTGTGTACGAGACTCATATGGTATCTTAATGTATTAAGACACCTCAAACATGGTTCTCAATCACTGCTTAGCTGCAAGTGACCACAGCAAGCAATGATTCATGCATTAACAGTATGTTAATGGTTAATCACAATGGTCGTTAAACTTAAGACAACTGATTTTCAGTTTTCATGATTGTTATCTTTGGTAATTGAATCATATCAAGGAGCCTCTGTACGTTATCATTCATGTGACTCCCACTTCTCAGAGGGTCATATGAAGACGAACAGTAATGGGCATCAATCAATTAACCTGAACAACACCGTACACATGGAGAACGGTTGAGTACAGCCTGTGAGTGGCTCAACATGTGTAATAGCAACTAGTGACTTTAATGTGGAGTCATTACCAGCAGTAATAAAGCCCGGACCTAAAGGGAGAGTTCACTGAGTGCCTTATAAGAAGGCATAACCACGAGGACACGGAGCCAAGAAGAGCAAATGCATTCACAACAAGGCATTGATTTGATATTATGTGAAAGGACACAGAGGGTATTAGCTCCTCCTGGCCATGAACGTGATAGTCCCGTCCCTTTATGATCCCTGTTGTTGACAGTAGGATGATAACTGGGATTGTTTTGCCTCTTTAATCCCACCATTCAGATGTTTCCAGTGCGGCAAAACACACGTCTAACACTAGTCCCGTTATCCTGCAAGACAGTCACTTGTTGTGAGAAGTGCCGAGGCTATTTTTAGCCTGCTGCGCCCCCCAGGATGTATTTTGCAGTTATCCTAATGGCTTCTGGGCACTGATGCATGTCACCAGGATTCAGTGCAGCCATTAATGTTCGGCTACTACAGCTGATTAAGGCCTTCTTGAACCCGACTAATGTAAAGAATAATGTTTACCACTAGTGCAGCTTACCTACGCACTGATATTAACCAGCACATTGTAGTAAACCTGCAGCGTAACCAAGGCAGCTCGCTGTCAGCATCATTAAGTAGGACTAATTGATGCATAAGGACATTACCAATATGTTTTTCCCCATATGTGTTGATACCAAACTTATTTTGTAAGTGTGTTTTTATAGGTAAGTAAACAAGTTATTGAACTTCAGGGTGATGATCGGTGTTTTAATAAATGATGGCGACATTTGTTATTATAATTGCACAGTCCCTAATAAAAGAAGATTAGAAAAATACCAGTTTTACAATCATTAGATATATTGATACCAAAATAGTAGAATAATAGTATTTACCATTACCAGTAGTTTTTGAACAACCCATAATAAGGTGACGTTAGCGCTGTTTTATTATGCAGAGAGTATCAGTAATACAGCTGTCACAGGTCTTTTTACAGGGCGCCTGCAAGTCATGCCTGTTATACTACCTTAAGACCCTAAATAGTCTTGCAGGCAGCTAAATATAGCATTTTACGTTTTAAATGAACCATAATGAGTCTTGCAGACTGCGATTTCGTTATGCGCTGCTCCTCTGGTGAGAAATTAAACCACTCATGCAGAAGGTCTTTCACTTGTTACAGTGACGAGATATTAGCCTTGTTTTGTCCATTGAGGCGTGTTATACGTTGTTAAATCTGTTATCAGTATAACTTTACATTGCAAGAGTATTTGTCTGGCTGGTGAGTGTTGCAGTCAGTTTGTGAATGAACCACCACTGATGATTGTGGACAAAAAAGTGACCGTATTTTTAACGTGAAAGTTGAAGTTCAAGGGTCAGTGAGCTGCTCTCACTGTTCACTGTCATAGTGATTCAGTGAGCCGGTGTTTAAGATAAGGGATTTGATGATGATGATGATGATGATGATGTCAACGAGCGTGCAGGGCATCCCTCTCTCTGTGCTGACAGGACTGAGAGTCTCAGGCCCGTCAGCAGGCAGGAGACGGCGAGATGAGGAAGCAGCGCTCTGATTGGCTGCCACAGGATTCCTCCTGGTGACGTCACTGGAGATGGAGACAGGCTGCCTTAGAGCCGGACTGGACGGATTCAGCGTTCGCATAATTCAAGACGAGTGCTGTCCTGCGGCACCAAACTGGGGATTAATGCATTTTAATATACGTGAATTGAGTTAAATTGAATTCATATGAGACAGTTTGAACCTTATCAGTCCGCACTCTGGGTGATTTCCTCCAAATGCAATTACAGCTGGAACTAATCAGTTGCTCAGGGAGGACGTTGTATTTTTAAGGTCAAACTGCTCAAGAGAATAAGTAAGCAGGCTGTTGATGTAGAAGTCTACTGAGTGAGGGACCGTAAAAGCTGAAGAAGTGTATAAGCCTGGGGTCACGTGCAGAACTGTGTCCCTGAAAGCAGCAGGGATGCAGTGTTTCTGCTCACGAGTGCTTCAGCCGTTTGGATGTTTGCTGTCGTGGGGTTCATGTCACTACTCCGCAGTGCTTAGAGTTTTAAAAGCAAGAAAAAAGCTGCTGTGATCCGCACTTGGAGGAGGGACACAAACGAGTGCCTGGCAACCCACTGGACCATCATCAAGTCATAAAACGTTACATTGGCAGCTCATTCAAAACATCCCTCAGAGAAGGCTGAAGCCCTGCGAGACAGTGGTCGTCTGATTGTCAGTGTTAAACATACAACGTCCTATTTATAGGCTGAGGAACGAAAGGATGGTGCACATGCAGACAAACTCCCAGCTGAGGGACTCCGGCCAAGTCATGATGCAGTAAATATAAATGAATGTGATGACTCAGATGACACACGTGTTAGTTAAAGTAACTTCATTTGTCAGTTGCGAGAGGGCTTCTCCATTTGGGAAGTTTCCAAAAGTGTTTCCTCAAAAACAGCAACATGTTTCCTTTTTCTAGCTGTGTTAATATCCCAGTGTCTCTGACGCCTCCCCGTCAGCAGGAAACAGCCCGTCTGTGTCGCCTCGTGTACATCAGTAGGCCGTAAACACACAGCTTTACATCAACAGTGATGCTCATCCAGAGGAACATGTTGTAGCACAGGTTGTTTCTATGGAAGAAACAGATCTTTGAGAATACGTTCACTAGGCGTTAAGCTAGAATCAAATCATCTGTAAACCCACAAACCATGAAAATCATTCCATGTGAGCCAGCTGAGAGACCTGGTGACACGTTCTTAAATGATCTACTTGCGGATCACATATTAAGTTTGTCAGTGATACTCTAATCGAAACTGGGCAGGAAGTTTGAAAGTAGCAAGAATCTCGCGTTTAAAGTTGTGACATGCTCAGCTGCAAGTTTCTCAGCTTCACCGAACTCAAGCAATTCAATAAATCTCCCCTTTATAGTGGTTCTAAAGTTTGAAAGATGATGGTTTACATTTATGGTTGGATGCGAGGTCCACAAAATCCACACCTTGATTAAAATAAAGCTTTTTAAAAACACAACTTCACAAAGATTAGAACATGTCATCGTCCTGTGTGTCCACCAGGAGTGTATTCTCACAGCACTGTCTTTTAAAAAGAGTATTTTCAGTAGAAATGGTGTCATGTTGTGCGCCGAGAGCTTAGCATGTTCCCTGAACGCCTCATGCTGAGGATACAAATGCGGTATTTCACCTTTCAAAAAAAACATCTGCCACAGCAGAAGCTGGAGCATTGGCAAGTTCTTCCAAGGTCAAAGCTGACATCCGCACTGTGGCAGCAGAGTCTTGTATCTCGAAGTTTCAGTCAATTGAAAAGAACAAAGAACTCATTCACTCTGCTGCCTTCTGCCTGCTTCAGCCCAATTGAAGAAAGTCATTGAGATAAGAGCTGACGTTGCACGTGGACGGATCGCGTGTCTCTGGTGATTTAATAAAGAATCGGTTTAGAAAGACACAGAGAGAGACGTTGGTTTGCAGGTTTCAGCTGAAGTTAAACTCCAAACATGTTTGTTTTCATCTCTCACAGGTCACAGACGGGATCAAATGGAGGTTTTTTATTTAGTTTCACAATCCGCTTTAGTGGCCACGTACGTGTACATGTACAAGGAGTTTGACTCCGGTTTTAATGTTACACAAGAATGTGTAGGAAGATAGAAACACCCATGCAGCTAAAAACAACAGGTGTAGATGTAAACATACAAATTAATGTACTTTATATACATGAAGTGGGTGAATATGTGCAGAGTATCTACACGTCTATAAACAGTTTATGCAGCGTGCAGGTTTAATATTTGACAATGATGGATGATATGTGAATGTTAAAGCACTGTGTGTATATTAAACTGAATATATAATTTTATAATGTGTAGGTAAGTAGATAATGGACAGTGTTTAACTAAATGTTTCTATACCAACACATATTTGTATAATGTGATAATATTTTAGGGATGGCTTGTGCTGCTTTTAGATGAGAAAACCTAGAATTAGTAACTAATTTGTGTTTAAATTAAAGATTTAAAGCTTTTTAGTGGCCAAAATAAATTCAGTTATTGCAGGTTTAAATGATAAAAGTCACCAAACAGCTGTTGTTTAATTTGCTCAATTTGCTGTGTGTGTGTGTGTGTGTGTGTGTGTGTGCAGGAGTGAGATATATCTGTGCTACTGTACTTGAAAGTTATTCCTAATCTCTCCTGACACCTAATCTGTTTCCTGTCTCTGTCTTCTCTTTCCAGGTTTTAGGGTTCGAGGTGGACTCCATCAACTCTGTCCAGTTCTCCAACCATACAGGTAAGACATAGCATATCTCTTTGTAAGTGTGTGTGTGTGTGTGTGTGTGTGTGTGTGTGTGTGCACTGTGTTTTAGTATGTGTGTGTGGGTGTGTATGAGTCAGTCAGAGCCTCTGGTGTCGTGATGAGGTGTTAGCGAGAGTTAGAGAGACGGTGGCTGACGAGTCGACAGCTGAGTGAGTCAGGTTTTTGGGGAGGTCAGTGACTCCAGCCGGCGGCGACAGACTCCATTCATATTTTCTTGGGGCTTTCTTTCTCAGTCTGTCTTGGGACGTCTCGGATGCCGCTGGTCTTAATTTAAGCAATGGATGAATCATAAATAATAATAATTAAAGGGGCACTTAACTGATTTGACACCTCAAGATCGCTTTATCTTCAAGAGGAGACAGAAGTTGTATAAAGTCTTCTGTGGCTGCAGAGGATCTTTCTAAAGTCTCAGGCTGGGAGATTAAATCTTAATACCATATTGGAAAGGATGTGGGCATTTACAGTCCCAGGCACGGAGGATCTAATGACTCTCTTACAGGTCTTGACCCATATCAGAGACTAAACGTTAGAATATCTGTTTCTGCTCCATTGATTTTGACCTTTTAACTTGGTGAAAGTGCAGAACTGAGTCCCTAAAACACCCCTTAATCTTTCTTTTTTATACGTATCGGCCAAAGTGATCAGAATACATTATACGGGGTTCGTACGAAGCCTTGAGAGTTTGGAAAATGCTCAATTTTGACCGTTATGTTTTCAAGGTTAGGATAGGAATTTGCTTGAATGCTAATATGACTGGTGTTTCATCATCCACGCAGTCACTCATGGAAACAAAAAATCTTTTTAATGTTTGAAATGAAACGATCCCATCGTATTTAGTTTGTCGTCTCCTGGCATTTACACTAAGGCTTCGAGGTTCTGAGGTTCCTTGAAAGTGCTTGAAAGGTGCTTGAGTTTTGCTCTTAAAAGGCTGTTATCTAAGTAAGACAGATTAAAATCTATAAGAAGCAAGAAGTACAATAATGAGCACTAACACTACTTCTCCTGCAGAACACTGTCTCTCACAGAGGGAGCCTCCGCTTGTGTTTGTTGTTGATTATCACAACATAACAACATGATCATGTGTTGTCATGCCTCACGTTGCCACAGCTCTGAAGGTGTTGAGGTGCTTGACAAACGTCGGCCTGGTGAGCGAATGCTGCCTGTTGAAGAAACAGACTGATGCAGTTTAATGTTCCTGCTTGCAACAGCAATAAACTCATTTTGATGAGACTTTTATTGATGATGTATCTGGTTGCCGATTGGCCAAGACGGGGGCGTCTGCGTCATCCCCTCGGTGTCACATTTACTCGTAATCTTTGAATCTAATTTCCAGTCCCGTGAATAAATAATCGTGTGTCGCACTGATGGACGGTCCCTCGCCTCGTGTCGTTGATGCAAACTGAACCTGCAGTAATTGTGACTTTTATTTCTGGCACATTCATTTCTAAACACAGGTTTTAGTTCAAATATCTAAAGATTTCTTTTTGGTTGTGTTGTTGCTGTTTGTACAGTGTTGAGTGGCGCAGAGTGGATGACCTCGACCTTCTCACGTCATGGTTGTGTAGTTTTTCATTTGGTCTCCTTCGAGGAGGCAGGTAGTCGTAACTCTGTCGCTGGAAAAGGTCAGCGAGCTGTTTAACATCTGACTGGTGATTTGAAGCCAGCCAGATCAGTTTATCATGTCTTTGTTACTGAGATGGATGATGTTGAGCTTGGAAATAGTGAAAGTGATGTGTGGAGACGCTACAGACTAAGGAGAAAGCATAATTGTAGGTGTTGTGTAGGATGAGTGTTGTTGTGTGGGCGAGCGTGGGACTCGTCTGCAGCGCCATGAAAAGCTGTAAGTCTCCTGGATTCGGCCAAACATTTCTAATAAGAGGTTCCCGTGACCAGCGTCTCTGCAGACACCACGGATCAATTCAAAGTTATTATTCAGGAACATCCACAGACTTGCTGTGAACAGACTTCTCTGGTGGACTTTGGTAAATGGGACATGGTTTCTTCAAGCTGTGTCTCAAATGTAATGTTGAATCTTTGAGTTTGAATAACTCACCTCTTGTGCATTTGTGAGGCAGCAGAAGCTCAAAACCTCAGAATAAACTGATCTGCACAGGAAGATACCACCAGCAGTTTGGTGTTTTTTTTTACTTTGCTACGTGCCTTTGTTAATAAATAAATAATGGCTTAATTCTTTTTTGGGGCCAAAAGATGGTTCATTTTCCAACCAATGAAACACGGGGCTTGTGTTCCCTCTGAGAGTTGTCGTCACTTTCCAGGGGCTCGTCCCCACCTCTCCAGGGTTATCTTTGCAGTACCAGTGGCAACAGAACAAGAGGAGATGGACAGTTTAAATGGTTATAATCAGTTCAGCCCCTGTGGAGACGCTTACATTGAACATTAGACCTCCTTACAGGACAGGATCTTCTTTGTTTGCAGTCGATTCACGTCCCAGCGTTTACTTGGGTTTGGCTTTTGAACTTTGTGTTAGTACTTCTGTCTTCAGTTAAGGATTGTTGGGTTAGTAGACTGGTTTCTGTTTGTTTTGTGGGAGGCTGGATGAGCCAGGTGCAACTTCATGTTAAAAGTTTTAAAAGAATATCCATTTTTGCAGGATTTTGGAGAGAGCCCTGTATTAAAACATGTAAAAAGCTGCTTTTGAAGGGATGTGCAGTTTTTGCAGTCCAGGAAGGAGAGTTTGAGTTAAAGATCCTTGGGTTTGAAGACTTTTCACTGCACTGCACAACATTTTACGATATGAGGCAGAATCTGCACCACCAGAGTCCCATTGACACGAATCAGGGGGCTGAGTATTGTCTTGCTTTGCTCTCGGCATTCCTCTGAGCTCCCGGCTAAATCTAAGTTCAATTTAGACTTAGGAACTAGACCAGACCTCTATGTAAGAAGGGCTATTCTAATCCTAGGTTTCATGTTTACTTGTTATCGCCCCACGTTTAGAGTAGACGGTGATACAACTGAGGACAATGTCAGGAGTAAGAAACGTCCTCCTCGAGGGGGAAAAGTCCTCACATCTGTGCTGCTAATTGCCTGTTTCAAAGAGCTTAATGGGAAAATGTCTGAGACTCTTGACTGCTTCTTTAATCAGATCTTGTATATTGGAAACTAACATTTGCAATTTCTTTGAGGGGAGTGTGTAATTCGGTGTGACACATTGAAGAGGACATGTGCATCGGAGACGGTGAATGGAGAGAGAAAGCGAGACAGGCCGTTTTTGAATCAGAGAGACAGACAGCAGCTGATGGAGAGAAAGACGGGGGGGTGCGGAGAGAGGGAGCGACAGGACGAGCAGTAAACAGGCGTTGTGAATTGCGACAGCAGCGAATGATGACGACAGAAGCGGCTCTTATCTGTAGGCCTGCCTCCCCACACACACACACACACACACGCAGCGCTGACTGCTCATCTCTTTCGTAGCCCCTTTGGCTTTCTCCCGGCTTGTTGCTTAGCAACCCGAACCCCCCACCACGTGACCTGGCTGTGACTCACCTGGAGCTGCGACATCATCGGCCTGCAGCAAACATGTCATACGCAGGCGGACGTGCACCCGCCGACGCACGCTTACATCGGCATGCTCGTCACATACGCGCACGTGTACGTTCACATACAGTACATATGCATACCCAGATGTACAAACACACACACACTCAAATTCAATGTTTCATATTTGTTTGTTGTCTCCTGGCATTTATAGGTAGATACAATTTAGATGTGGTGATAAAGGCTTTGAGAGTCTGGATATTTTTGGATTAGGTCCCTTGAAAGTGCTTGAATTTATCTCTATACGAACCCTGTAGCTGGCAGTCTTGTTATTCCTCGTCTTTGTTGGCACATTACTGCACACCTCGGCGTGTTGCCACCACCTGTAGATCACTGGCAAAGTGTGAAACCATTACACAAGACAAAACGGGGACCCACTCGCAGTTAAACAGGCCCATAGTGCTTCTAGAGGTCAAAAACCAACCTGAAAGAGGATTATCAGCAAAGTAGGAATAGCCTCTGTGAGTGTTGTCTTGTTACATCTAAATAAAATGATAGATTATTGTTATTGATAGTGATATTTGAATGTTTCAGCTGGTGGACTTTAAATACAGCTGGGTGGTTTCAACCAGCATGTTCAGACCTTTCTGTAACGTCTGTGTCAGCGTCTGTAGGAGGTGTTAACGTGCACGTATATGTAACCGCTCGTCCTCTCTGCAGGTTACTCTCATTGGAAAGGCCAGGTGTTGACAGCAGATGAGCTCCATGTTCTTTACGAAGGAATCAAACTGAACAACGTTCACCAGTACGACTACGTTTTAACAGGTGACTGCACTGCTTTTATTCTTCACTCTCTTCCGACAACATCTACTCCGATAATGTTGAGCTTTTAAAATCATCCTGAGGTTAAATTCTTATTCAATAATCCCACATTAATGTCCCCTCCATGGCTGTACATTCAGTACTTGTGTGCAAATTGTAGCTGGAGTTTGTCCTGACAAGTTAAGTTCTTTGTGTAAACAACTCCAAAACCTGGCATTGAAATGTGTAATTGCTGCATTTTCATAAGTGAATCTAAATATACCTGAGCGGCCATTTTCATCCGTACTGCTCCAGTCATGTAACGTGGAGAGCAGTGCACTAGAGCTGCTTTATTGTACAATGACTGATAAAGTAAGAAAATAATAACTATCATGATGCTTGTGTGTTGCATTCAGGGTACACCAGAGACACGTCCTTCTTGGAGATGGTAGTGGACATTGTTCAGGAGCTGAAGAGAGCCAACCCCAACCTGGTGTATGGTAAGTAACCGCCAGTAATGTGCAGGTTCTGTTGCCTTCATGGAGATAGGACAGGGATCATAGTGGGTCTAAAAGCTTTTATAACAAGTTTGGTGATATCTTATTTTTGACACATCTGACACTGCAGAGCTGTGTAGTCGTGTGATAATGCTTCGTGGGCGTGTTTGTCTCTTCGACTCTCACATTACGTGACGTCATCATTAAAATATGAATTTAATGAGTTAAACCGGTGCTCACTCACAACTCACTTTGAAGTGATAACTCACTCAAACAAACTGGTTAGTGTTCACATTAACCAGCGTTATGTAGACGTCTCTCTCTCTCTCTCTCTCCAGGAGGATTTTCATCTCATGTTGCAGGAATCAGTTTCACTCAAATCAGAGCAGTTACAGTCTGGCAGCCTGGCCTGTAGTAGATACAGTGGAGACCTACTGGCACTGTTCAAAACTAATAAGCAACCACAGGGTGACATGCACAATGTACTTTTTGTCGTGGACAGGAAGTGATACGGTGTTGATGTTACCAGACATTCTTACACTGTTCAATATGTGTCATGTTTCGTAAGTTGCAGGTGTCATGTTGTGAAGAAAGGATGTAGTTGGTATGTTTGTCCTACTTTGTTGGCTGTGTGAGACTTGTGGGCTACAGATCAGAGCTTGATGTGCTGAACTGTGTCCACTTCGAGACTGTATATAAAGATGGCCGACGCATCTCCACTTCCTCCTACTGTGCAAAGACGAAGCCATAATATCTCGGGTACGGGCGCTGCCATGTTGCGTTGGCGACGTCTGCCACCGTGTCGAGCCGTATCATGATCCCGCCTATACACCGCCTGTCCCACCCGCTCACACAGAGGAGCCGGGGTTGATGGCCTGCGCTGCAGCACGCCACCAGGGGGCGATGGAGATGTTTTGGCTTCGCTGTTCAGGAACTGTCATGTTCTCCATCTTTATATACAGTTTTTCAGTCTTCTCGTAGACTTTGGAAATGGATAAACGAGGGTTTTCTGTCTGTCTCCAAACACTGTGTCGTGCCTCCCGTGACTGCAGTATTTTTATGTAACGTGTTGGTTGTTGGAGCTTCACAGGTCTGTGTTGGGCGTCTGACTGAGTGTGATTTTGTCCTTTCAGTATGTGACCCCGTCCTCGGTGATCATGGATCTATGGTGAGACCACTGATGCTCTGTGTGCAGTTGTGTGTACGTTAATGTCCGTTGTTATTGGATAGATTTTTAGCAAGGATGTGTGTGGGAGGGTTTAAATGTTCGTCCCTGTGTGTGTGTGTGTGTGTGTGTTTTTATCTGTGTGTGTGTGTGTGTGTTTTAGTGTGCTAGTGTTTTCGGGGTGATGTCACAGGGCTCATTTCTCAGTAACAGAAGGATTATTGTGATCTGACAGAAATACATATACACAGTGACTCACTCTGCAGTGTATGTGTGTGTGTGTGTGTGCGTTGTGCATAACGGGGATTAAGATCATGTTTTGTCAGTAAGTGCTCATAATTTAAAACCATTAAAACAAAGATTAGACAAAAGCTGTAACTATACTGAGCCTGCTCGTGTGTGTGTGTGTGTGTGTGTGTGTGTGTGTGTGTGTGTGTGTTCGTTCGCGGTCCTTCCTATAGAGCACTACCTGTGTATGTTCAGTGTTGTTATGTGACTCCAACCTGTGTGTCTCGTTCCTCAGTACGTTCCTCAGAACCTCTACCCGGTCTATAAGAACAAGGTGGTTCCTGTCGCTGACATCATTACTCCCAACCAGTTTGAGGCTGAGTGAGTACAAGTGTCTTTTTTCATATTTGCACGTTTGTATTAATGTAACTCTTAAATCCAGTAAACCTGGGGCGCCCTGTTAGCTCACCTGTTAGTGTGTGTACCATTAAGGCTGTTTGTCATCCCCTCTCTCTCTCTCTCACTCTCTTTCACTGTCTCTCTACAGCTGTCACTTTCAAATAAAGGCAGAAATGCCCCCAATATATCTTTAAAAGAAATATAAAGATGCATTAAATGTAGCATGACATTTCTGTAAACGTGTATAGAGACACTAGTTTGAATATACCTACACCTCTGAGCATTAGAGAACACCATCTTTATGTAATGCCACTCATGCTGTTATCTAATACCCTCATTTTGTGGTTCCAGATATTTGTGAAAGAGTTCACCTGAAATAGGCCCTCTTATCTGTCGTGCTTTACCCTTTTAAACCACCACCGGTAGATTTCCTTTTCAGTACTGTGTGGGAATATAACACACAAAGTCTGCTTGAAACTATATGTTCAAAGTGAAGATACTGTGTTTGTTTTTATGGCTGCGCAGTTTCATCACATGGAAACATACCGGATGCATGTGGTATTTTTGGAAACCTTTAGGTGTTAAGTTCCGAGGATTTCAGCCATGTTTGCACCACGCTACCTCCGTGGGTTAGTAATGATGCTCCCACTGGTCAAAAGGTTGGTTTCAGTGTCTGTGGTATCAGTTCTTTGGATGCCGGCATCTGTTGTTTAGTTAACGATCCCCGTGGAGAAACAGGCAGATGTTAGAAGTTTCCCACAGTTGTGTTTTCATGTTGCGTTGACTAAATGGCTGCATTTATGAAAACCAGATTTATTGAGCTACAGTTTTAAGAGATGACTGTGTCTCCACTCAGTTATCTGTCTGCTTCACTGTGGAGTTGCTCTACCTTGTGGTGTTTCCACATGCCTGCAGAATCAGATGTTCTGTTTTCTACAGGCTCACTTGACTTTGTGGATGTTGCACTTCTTTTGTACTTTTTCAGACTCTTGAAGGCGAATTTCTGTGTTTTCCTGTTTTAATAACCTAATTATCAGTGTTTCTGTTACAGTGTGTTGACATAATGGTCATTTGTTTGCTTGTGTTTCAGGTTATTGACAGGGAAAAACATCAGCACAGAGAAAGACGCTGTAGAGGTAATAGATCACTTACTATCTAATCCTGTCCTTTCTCGCTTCATTTCTTTAATCACAGAATAAGCTGTTATTGTGCTATTGATTACCACTTAATACATGCCCGATGTCTCACTCACTGACTGTGTCTAGGTTATGGACCTTCTCCACGCTATGGGCCCAGACACAGTGGTCATCACCTCCTCTGATCTGCCCTCCAGACTGGGAGACCGCTTCCTCGTGTCGCTGGGCAGCCAGCGCCATGGTAGGTGACCTGTGAATTACTGTGTGTGTGTGTGAGAGACCAGCCAATCAAAATGAGCCCTTCGCCATGTTGTGTTTGCTCAGTTCGTCCCGACGGCAGCAGGACGACAGAGAGAGTTCGAATAGAAGTTCCCAAAGTGGACGCCGTTTTCGTAGGAACCGGAGATTTGTTTGCTGCTATGCTGCTAGCGTGGACACACCACTACCCTAATGACCTAAAGGTACACACACACACACACGACAGGCCCATATAGCTCAAATACATCTTTTTATTAAGGCTCAGAGGTAGAGAGAGAAATGGAGACACTTGTTTAATAACTCATTTGTCACCGTGTGGGGGAAATGGCTATCGAAGGGTGTGTCCTACATTCATCCTGTTGGGAAAAATGTTGATTTGATGTATTTCTTCTATCATTCATTGCAGCATTAGAAAAGCAATAGTTATTTATCAGTACCATAAATAACCCCCCCCCCACACACACACACACACACACACACACACACACACACCTCCACTACCTCAGTGACCTACAGACAAGGACACACACACATATATGTGGAGTCATAAAACATATTGATGACTTTTGTCTCTCAGATGGCCTGTGAGAAGACGTTTTCAGTGATGCACCACGTTATCCAGAGGACCATTTCGTATGCTCACGGTAAGACAAGCTTTATTTATATGGTTATATACGCCTGAAGCTTTGACTCTGCTCAAATCTAATCTGGTTTTTATTAAATAACAACAACTAACATGAGCTAAAATCACATTTCTGTTCAAATGTAGTCTTGGATTTGATGTGAAATGCTTACATCATCAGAGCTCGTCCGTCTTATGGAACAGAAATGCTTCTATCAGAGTTTGGGATTCATCTCTTTTGTAACTTGTAATTTTTCACAAAAGCTTATGTTCACATGTCAACCTGCGCCACCTACAGTACAGGAAAGGACCAGCAGCAGCAGACGTAGGTGTGTTGACATCGCCACCTACCCACAAGGAAATGAATAGCAGCCCATTTCAACACTGGCACCACATGCAGGCGGTGCATGTTTTTGTTTCTGACTGTACATCTTACAGTGGACAGGAGACTCACCATGACACTCACAAATCTCTGAACTCTGTAGTCAGAGTTTGAGATGTTATACTTGGTGGCACAAACGTCAGAATGTCAGCCGCCTGTAAAAGGTTTATATCTGCTGCTGTGGTCTCTTTCATTGGCTGTTAGGTCGCACTGGTTTTGCCGTTCTCAAGATGATTATTGGCTCATCCTGCTTTAGGGTGATAAACTATTGTTACATTTAAATACTGCTTAATGTAGCTTTAAAATAAATGTTTATCTTTTTACGTGTGTCTGTGTGTCTGTCTCAGAGTTAGCAGGTCCTGGTCGGAGGCCCAGTCCGCCCCAGCTGGAGCTGAGGATGGTTCAAAGTAAAGCTGACATAGAGGATCCTGCTATAGTTACGGAGGCCACAGTCATATCCTAACATTACCGACCCATAAGACTCATACTAACCTTGTCCTCTTCACACGTAGATCTCTCAAATCCAGTATCTCGGTAAATCTCTCATGACTGTAAACCACAACAACTCATCATTCAGACTCCTTTAACCCCTTAGTATTGTAACCCCTTCAGTACGTTCACCCTGAACCTTTGACCCGTTTAAGTCCTCAGTGTCCTAGCCCCTTGAACCTGTAACTCCTGCACCCTTTACCCGGATCTTTTGGAAATGGAGCCATAGACAGACAGAAAGTTTGATCAGGTTGGACCAAACAGGTTGCACAGCTGCTTTTAGGAAAGCTGTAGGGTTTAATTATTTCTCACTAGGATTCAACTTAAAACCACAAGCGTAACACATAAGATGCCATATATAAAGAATAAAAAACGCTGAACTCACATCCAGGTGAGCCTCATCCGCACGATAAAGAGTAAAGTTAAACAAGAATGCTACTTTTGGTTATGTCTTGGCTTTGTTTATAAAGATTTTAAGACACCAGAGCCACAGAATCCAAGTTGTAATGTAGCAGGAACCCCAAAAGAGATTCTCTACCTCTAAATGATTCAATATAAACTACTTAATTACTGCCACTCGTGTTTATTTCGGACAGAGTTGCTCTCTAGCGGCGGTCCTGCGGCAGTTGCCAGGTAGCAGGATTGCAGCATTCCCATTCGTGTTACTGTAACACTATACTGGTCAAACACTGTTTATCTATGGCTCCGCCCACCACTATTTCAACCCCCCTGTCTTACAGCAGTGATGTAATGGTGACCAAGTCTAACCCCCGAGACCCCTTGAAAATATTACAAAGAAAAAAAAACGCACAATGTATAGTTGATGTATAGATGTTGTACTATAACTGTATTGGACCATCTTTAGATATCTTCTATCTGATCTGTCTATTGGACCATTGTGTTGATGCTACTGTACTATAGACCACACGCACTACAATATCACTCAAACCAGGACGTCTGGGCTGGTTCTGGCACTCCGGGAGGCTCCAGCGGCTCCGGTCGTTGTCACCTGTTAGTAATAAGTAACTGTCTTAATAGTCATAGTATATAGCTGAAGCTCTTTCATCCCAACACGACATCAATGAAAAAAAGGGGCAACCTGAGCTGTCTGAGCCTCGTGCTAGACCAATCAGAACACCGGCTACCTCGGTGCCAGAACCAACCCGCATCATGCCGGACGGTTCCCGGTCCAGCTCTGGCCCAGAACCCTATATCTGAGAGTTGTGCCACTGAATTTTACTGGAGGCCTCGAGAAGTTGTACAAGGAGACCCCCCCCCGCCCACACACACGCACACACACACACACACACACACACACATCCAGTAGCAGCTCTGTAAGCGTTTGTTGTAGAAAATGTATTTTTGGTTCACTTCACACTCCACTGTGGTCACACAACAACAGACATTTTTAAATGAACTGCAAGATTAGAGATCAACTGTTAGCTTGTTAGCATAGCACAGAACACCTGTGATCCAACCTATTTTGATTTTACTTTTGTTTTATTATCAATTAATCTGTCGAATTATCATTTTGTCTATAAATGGACATCAATTTGTAAAAAATGTCCATCCGCGTCAAAACCTGAAGATATTTAATTCACTGTGATATCAAACGATAGTGACGTAAAGCTGGAACCAACAAATGTTCGACATTGATGACGATTTACACAAATCATCGGTCAAGTGTAGATATCTACAAAACTATATCCAGTCTGTGATCCACCCCAGAAAACCATTTTTTACTGCAATACCTGACCTTACACAGAGGCTCACCCACAAGCTAACAAGCTAACTGAAGTCTAACTAAAGCCACCAGGGCATCGACTTCATCAGTATTCTGCTTTTCCACAGTGGAGTGTGACAGGGAAGAGGTGAGGAGAACATGATATGAGCCAGTTTCAAACCAATGATGTCGCGAGAACTTGGCATGTGCCTTAGCCCGCTGAGCTACCAGGGCGCCACAGGAGATGAGAGTTTAATGAGGTTTTAATATTTTTAAGTTACACTTTTTTATTTTATTTTATTTACTCCCTTGTTGCTTCCTGTTTTGGATGTTCAGTAATCATTTAACAACAGGAAGCGGCTCAAATGTCTTGCTTGGCAACAACATACAGTTTTGGAAAGTGTAAACCAAATAACCGGAGGCTTAAAAACAATTAAAATAATCCAGATGCCGTCAGTGTCCCACCTGAGCTGGATGTAAGGTTCTGGGCAGGCCAGTGTAATTCTGTACTGCTGTTGTTTCTCTATGGACTGTACTGTGATACTGCCTTAGGAACCTAACATCATAACTCCACAATACTGCTCACGGAGGGAGAGGTGGAGAGGGAGGAGGAGGTGGAGGAAGGAAACATGACATGTCTTAAATGTAGGAACTTCTGACTGCAAACTGCAGATTGCTTATGAAGATGTTCTGTTTTCAGTTTTTTAGGGCTGTAGGTAATGATTTGTTCATTGTTGATTTGTGTGATTTAATTACTTTCAGGAAACCAATTCATCTTTGGTTTATGAAATGACAGAAAATTGTGAAAAGTGCCCCAAAAACAAATTTAAAACCCAAAGAAAGTCGATTTGCGATGATATCAAACAGAAAAGCAGCAAATCTTCACTTGAGCAGCTGGAACGAGCGGATTTTAAACAATTAATTCTATTAATTGTCCATTAAAAAAGAACTCCTCTCAGACTGAAGTTGGTGGTAAAGAAGTGCAGTTTCGTTTTTAAAATTGCAATCGTTCATATTGATTTTTGTACTAGTTATACAGTTGCATTGTGCCACTGTAGCACTGATTGTCATATCAATAACAGGCTGCTCTGTCAGTGCGCTTGGCCAACCAGCTTTAAGCTCTGCGATGATCAACGTGCACGATCCAATCCTCTGCTTCCTGCTAACAAACCAGTCGGCCGTGTTATTGGGTCCAAATGTGTGTCTCTGTTGTGTCTGTGTGTGTGTGAGAGAGTGTGTGTGTACATACATGTGTGTATATAAATGTCCTTTATGGTCACAGGGTTTTGTGTGTATGTGTGTGCATGTGAAATGGGAGGGGAAATCCCAGAAAAGTAAAAGCAACAAAGAGGAAGAGGGTTAAAAAAACAAACAAAAGAAGACAGGAGCAGTGTACATGAGGAGGGGAGGGGAGGTAATGTTCAAGAGGACAATCATTCTGTGATGTTACACAGTGTTACACAACTGCTGCTAAACAAATAGAGCAGTGATACTCAGCTTAGGGTGCCAGGTGGCGCGCCGACCATTTTCTAATTAACAGTAAAAAATAAATGAAGTCACACTGCGAATTCTTTTGTTTATACCAATTAGTGAATGTTCAATTTACCTTCTGCCTGCCAGACCTTCCTGAGGGCAAACCCCTCCCAGGTGGCTGCAGGGCTGCTGCGGCTGCGTTTGCCTTTTGTCAAAAGATGATAATTTCGCTTTATGTTGTGTTTGATTTGCCAAACGGCGATCGCTGTATTCAAGGTTGCTAATATCAGGCGCCATCACAAGTCAAGACGTGCACCGCAAGATATCTGATAACTATTGTTCATGTTTGTTTGTTAACTGGCCCCTGGCCTGCTGTCTTTGCAGAAGTGGCCCCCGAGTTGAGTATCCCTGAAAATAGGGGATTGTTTTTGGCCTGAACTTGTTAACAGAGGGATGGAACCTAAAACGTTCCTTGATGCCTCACGTCCCCTCTTCCTCTTCCTCTCCCTCCGCCCATCCACATGCAAATATGTGTGTCCTTTGAACCTGTCCGCCCGCCTCCCTGCAGTGCCAGTCGTCGTGTCTGTATTGCTAGTTTTTAATCCTGAGCCTATCTATTTGTTTGTGTGTTAGATGGTTATACTGTGCCCCCTCTTTCCCTACCTCTGATCCCACGCTGGTCTCACACCGCCTCCATCTCCACCTGCTTGCCGTGTCTTTTGTGACAACTCTTGTTTTAAAAACCTGCATACTCGCTGCTGCTGCTGGATTGTTGGGATGTTAAGTTTCAGTAACTCTTTAACATCCAGTTAATCCAACGTTAAGATAAAGAATATTTCTACGATTTAAGGCTACTGTGATTTTGGCTAAATTGTGTGATTTAATGCAACAAATTCCAACAATACAAGTAGAGATTCACTCAAGTTGTATTTAAGACAAAGTGGAAACTGGACGTTCAGACAATAACCAAGTCAGCAGTGAATACACCTGTCTGTCTGTCTGCCTGCCTGCCTGCCTGTCTGTCTGGTTACAAGTGACCCAGCCCTCCCATGTGACTTTGCTTGATGCCCACTGTCCCCGCGGGGGGGGGGGGGGGGGGGGGGGGGGGGGGGGGGGCGGCGGGGGGGCGGGGGGGGGCGGGGGGGCGCGGCGGCGCGCGGGGCCCGGCGCCCGCCCGCGC
>JAVQJL010009211.1:0-11839 GCA_036024295.1 Nannoperca obscura | reverse complement strand
GCCATTTATTAACAATATAGTAAATCACTAACTGAATTAGAGTGAAGGTAGCAAGAGGAAAAGATTCACTCCAAGGTCAGTGCAGAAGCAAGAAAACTACAAATGAAAGTCTTATTTTTATATTTTTCCCAGGATGCTCAGATTTGTTGAGCAAGATGCTTATTTTGCAGATGCTCTGATTTAAAAAAGGAAAGAGTGAACAAGGTTTTTACACCACTGCTCTTTCTTCTGCAAAGTTTAGAAATACTAGCTCTTAAAAAGTTTTGGGGTGAGTTGGGGCTGGTCAGAACAGAGGTGAAGCCTCCATCTGGTGGTCCGCTCCTCTTGCTAAGTGCCATGGAAGTGGTGTTGGTGCAGCACTGAAGCTCTGTGGCCTAGTTTACCCCAGAAAGCCAGACTCTGTCCCTGTCAGAGTCACTTCACTCTCCTTTTCTACTTTTTTTCAACTTCTTCCACCTTCTTCTCTTCTCCCTCTTCCTCTTTTCACTATCTCTCTCTCTTTGGCCTGCTCTCTGGCTCTCTCGCCCTTCACTCTCCCTCAGTGTCCAGAAGAAAGGGGTGGTGCATTCCAAGAGCCTGGAGACCATTCCCCTCTTTCAGCCAGTGGCCCACAGAGTGACAGAGGAATTAGAATAAGAATAGCTGTCCATTCACCCCAGTGCCCCAGTGACGAGCTGGAGGGAGCAAAAGAGGGCGAAACGGAGGGAGCCGAAGGGAGGAGAGAACTGAAGGGGGGTCCCGCACACCGGGTTCCCATTGGCTGGCGGTGTTCCCTCTGTTTTTACACCGCTACCCTGAGTTGTGCTTTCAAGTTTGTTTTACACATTCTGGCGCACAAACACACCGCACATGTGCGTGCACGCGTAAAAATACACATTTGGATCCAGGGCCTGCACACGTGCACACTTGGATACACGCTGTCAGGCGAAAGTGGCCCACAGAGACAGAGTGAGCAGTTCTGACCACGCAGGGCAGAGAGAGTGAGGCGACCGGTGGCTGTGTGAGTATGAAGCTAGAATCAGTTTCTGCAAACGCTGGATTGATAATGAACATTACACTGTTACTGTTACTTATTCGTATAACATCAACTGGAACTATTTCTATATTCGAGTGTTTTTGGTGGATTAGTCTTGTGGTGGAGATCTTAGATTAAAATGTGACCTTGTGCTGTCACCACCTCCGTAGGTCGCCTGTGGCTACACTGTCAACTCTTTTAACTATGTAGCTGTTAAAATGTAACCACAGTGCTGCAGTTTAACTGTGCAGCAGGTGGTTTTTCAATTCAAAGGAAATTACTTGTGGCACAATACACAGTTCATTTTAAAAACCTTTCATTATAAATGTGATAATTGCAGTTTTTGATGATCATAATTGCTGGTCTTAATGTCTCTAGGGCACCTCTCATTACGTCTAATGTAGGAAGGTTGAATATTGTAATATTCTTGTTTGAAGTCATTTACATCTCTAGAGCTTTTCAGCAGATCTCTTAACTCAGACGCAGATTGGAGACTGTGCAATGTAGGGGCCCCTCTGCACCAGGGTTAAGTGGTTAGCTATTGCAAGCTGACAAAGAATGGATGGAAAGATGGATCTATACCCTCTACCTCCAAAAGAATCTCGAATCAAACAGTTGATATGCTCTTTATTTCTTAATTGTCTTAAATGTATTATAGATGAAAAATTGGCAGTTTGTGTTTCTCAGCTGA
Organism: Nannoperca obscura; assembly: GCA_036024295.1. Taxonomy (NCBI): domain Eukaryota; kingdom Metazoa; phylum Chordata; class Actinopteri; order Centrarchiformes; family Percichthyidae; genus Nannoperca; species Nannoperca obscura. Next base: position 10,133 of record JAVQJL010009211.1, on the reverse strand, counting down.
TTGTAACTATTAACAAAATGTAATAATTTACTGCTGTGTTTAAGTCATTTTAGAGCAGGTTCCTGTCTGATAAATTCTTTAAAATGGACAACATTTGATTTGTCATTTGTCAGAAGACATAGCAGCTCTCCGCTCTGACTTAAATGGCTTATTTAGGCTGCAAAAGCTATGAAGTCAGTCTTCACTTCACTTCCTGTAACAACTTTTACTCTTATCTGGAGGTCAGATTGTCAGATTGGTGCGTGTTCTTGTCTGTGTGCCTATTTACACACAAACACACACACACACACACACACATACATAGTGATCTGTGCTACTCAGAGGGCAGATCTTTGTGTTTGTGGAGCCTGAGAATACAAGAAGCCGTTTCTCTCCTCAGTGTTACAACCCATTTAAGACGCTTTCTACCTCAGAGAAAACTACTTCCCTACAACATCATAACACCACGTTCTAACACCAGCCATTACCACAGCGCTTCTGAGGCATAGTAGTATTAATAACAAACAAGATTAAAATTCTCAATTCTTGACCTACCTAGGCTTTTAGCATCTACTCTGCAGTTACAGTTGCAGACAGTACTAAAGGTAAATGGAAAGAAGCCCCTTCAGGTTCTGGCAAAATTGCTGTAAATTCCGAGAAACGACCAAACAAACAATCTCTCTTTATCTTTTATTATTATTATTTTAAATACGTGTTTTATTGATTTCTTTTGTCCGCTCGTTACAGCCAGAGAGACAGCCTGGTGTCCGTGCGTCCAGGCAACCTGATGTCCATCATGGCTGTGTATCTGAGTCTCCTCACGCTGGGTGAGTACAAGTTATAGATCGGTTTGGTATTTGTCTCTTTGGGGGTGCGTTCACATGTCATTTAGGCCACCTGAAACCGGGGCTTTGATTCAGGTACGAATTGGACTTTAGGTGTGGTTCGATTGTGGTGTGAAAGCAAAGCAGAACGACCACAAAATGTAGTGATACTAGATATGTGATTCTAGCATGAATTCTGCTTTTAAAACCATGTGCTGATTGTGAAACAACAACATTAAAGCCATCTGTTTAAGCAATCAATATAATAAAGCAAGATCATTTGGTAACCCTGGCAACACATATGGGCATTAGCATTAGAGTGTGGGGACTTTCCATGATCAATCCCAAAGTGAAAATTAGTTGAAACAGCAGTGAGTTGTGCTCGTGTCCTCGCTCCGAATACAATATAGGACAGTTTCTTCATAAAAGTGAATATACGACCTTCATTATTTATTACTTCCCCTTATTATTTATGATGCCCAGTCGCAGTTTTGACTAATAATGTTCGTAATTTATGCCCTGTTATTTACTAATTAGATCCTTGTGAAACTACACATTTTGGGGAACTTTTTAATCTCAAATATCGATATCAATATTTGTCGGCCTATAGTCCAATGATGATGCAGGATGACATCACCAAAACTGCCAATGAGTTACCTGTTAGTCCTTGTGACTCCATGTTTACTCCTCTTGGTTTGTTTGTAAGAAGTCAATGTGGACAAGAACCAGACCAGAACTGAAGGGGCAAAGATGAATATATATTTTTTACTTTTTGCAGACCATCTTAACCAAACTACAGGTGAGAAAGCGACCTCAGTAAAACTTAGAGGAAGTTGCATCATATTACAGAGCAGTAAGTAGGTGTAAGGTTGCTCTCACACCTGCAGCTTGGTTCATTTGGTTCCCTGCCAATTTTCCTTGAAAAGTGTATATATATATATATACACACACACACACACACATACATATACACGCTGCTCATACAAATTGCTAAAGATTGCTTCCTGAACAGTTCACAATCAGCAGATGGATTTCATAGTAGTGTAACTTTTGTTAAATCATGTTAAAATCACGTGTTTTTTGTCAAAACTCTCCTTGTTGCTCTCACGACACAAACGAACCAAAGGAAAACTCAGGGTCCGCCTTTTAAAGCGGTCTCGGCCCGATTGTTTAGTTCACACCCGAGTTTGATTGATTGCTGTTACACCGGCCCAAATGAACAACACTAGATGGGGAAATGCACTTCAGTCGGACTGAACCGACCCACACAGGTGAAAGCACCCTAGGAAACAGGCAAGCTGCAGTTTATCAGAGTTAAGAAGAGATGACATGGTTTTTGTATTGCACAGTTTCTATGAGAGGACAAAAAAAAGAGCGATCCAAAAGACATGTTTGCTGTTTTGCCTTCTCTGCTGCTGCCTTGTCTTTCCATGTCAAATATTACACACACTGTGAATATTACAGAGAGACGAGCCTAGAACAGGCGTTCTGATGATACAGTGTGTCCTCTCCTTCTGAGCCTTCAGCCCAGTCGTATGTGTTGTTGTTTTGTAGCCTTAGTAGTAGTAGTAGCTCGCAGCCAAAGGAAATCATCGCAGACTCATACTCTCCATGTACACTGTCATTAGGTCTAATCCACCATTATTTCATGCGCGCTAGTCACAGGATCAAGCTGTAACCACAGATGTTTGCACTGGATTGTGTTTACTTTAGGAAACAGGAAGTGAAGGTTTTAAATGAGGTGGCACGACCCTAAATGATAATAATAATAATAATAATAATTTTGTCATAATTGATTCACCACCATATAAAAGGAGTGCATTGCTCGTTCAGTGAGATTCCTGCAATGTGGATGCTTTAATCCAGGACATTAAGGATGTTGTCTGTAAACCCCATGAGCCAAAGAGCCTGTGATTATATATTTCAGATATCTTCAATAAAGTGATAATATGCACAGAGACATTTGGCGCAATATCAAGTAAATATCAATTGGCTACCAAACTGGGTGTGAGTGGTGCAGAGTGGGAGTGGAGCACCTTTCTTTTTGAAAGTCAGACCATCACCATTCTCTCTCACGGCAAGTTCACGAGCAAGCTGCATTAAGATACAATGTGAAGTGGATTTCAGCTGCCTTGGGCTGCTGCAGTGCAACAGATCTCTCCTCTGTCGCTCTTCCTTATGACTTTTTCAAGTTAAAAGGGTGTTTTTGGGAAGGCAATTAAGCTCAGTGTCTCTTTTTTCTTCTCTCTTCTTAGTTGTTATTGTCGCTCAGGTAGCGGATATTACGCAGAGCCTTGACATCCTATCAGGGGGATGATGACAGTAAATTCGAGTAAAATACAGACTTTGCTTATCCTCTGGGAATGCACTGCACAAAACGCAGACTTGGGGAGGACATTTTTAAATCACATGAGGTCCCCTGGTAATACTAGTCTCGTGCAAATAAGGCTTACGGTGGCAATGCCTGTTGGTGCAGAAATCAGAAATCCTTTAATAGTCTCGTAGTTGAGAAGTTTAGATGGGACTGTCCCATTATCAGTCTAGTTGTCTGCAGAAGCATCGCCATGTATCCACGACTGCTTTCCAGTGTGTGGAAATGATGTTAAAGCTCCTGTGGTCATGCCATCGCAGGTTTATTAGGTCAGCTAGCAGGATTGGGAAACTGAGAATCTGGGGTATTTGTGGAATGTGTAGTAAATGATGGGCTACTGACAGCAGCGCTGCCTCTGAGGCAGAATGGGCCCTCGCAGGGTTAATTGGTGACTGAGGGGCATTTTTGAAAAGGGCCACACACACACACACACACACACACACGTTCACAGACACTTTTAAATGTGCTTTGTTTAATTGGTCGTGTTTGTTCCCAAGACACCTATGCTTCCATGTGTGGGTGTCTCAGGAGTGAGGTGATGTTATCAAAGTTAAAGAGAAATTCTTGTCTTTAACTTTAGCCACACACACACACACACACACACACACACACACACACACACACACACATTAAAATGGAGACTGACTAAAGTCTATTATACTTGTCTTTCCCAACTTGCTTAGACGCATGCATTTGGGTCAGTCTGTGTTAATCATTAACTAGAAGAAGACTATATTCATGTGTGAAAGGGCGGAAACTTCCACCGTCATTGGTTATCTTGAGTTAGCTATAGTTGAGACACATATGGTACATAATGAATGAATGAAAGAAAGAATGCATGTTTTTGAATGAATATTTAGGGTCCAGCCTCAATTGCTCTCATTTAAGCCGTTTTCTACCAAAGATAGATTACAGATAACTGACCAGTTAGAATTTGTGCTCATGAATAAAGTTTTCAATTTTTCTCTTAAAGTTTTGTTTGTTGTTTTACAAATCAATTTAATATTGGATAATTCCATTTTTTTATTCTATAACTGTCTAATGGGCTCTTGATGTTTCTTTCTTTCCTTAGAGATCAGCATCAGACACATTTGAAATCTCACCTAGGTGCTATATGTTATTTTTTATGACATATGTTATCAGATCCTATTTTTTATTTATTTAAATTAGCTAAGCTTCACAATGTTCTACGTACCTCCTGGTGACTGCAGAAGCTACACTGCTCTCGCTCACATACTGTTTGTACTCGAGCGTGTGTTTGCATCGTGTGCGTCCACCACACTGACACCTGGAAGGTTTTCTCTAATGAGTAACATTTTCCTCCCTGTCCCTGCATTCCTGCCATAGTGCTGTATATAGGAGGGAGATGGCCCAGGGTGTGTTTATCTCTGGCTCTTTCCCTTTGTGTGTGTGCGTGTGTGTGTGTGTGTGTGTGTGTGTGTGTGTGTGTGTGTGTGTGTGTGTTATGTTATGTTGCCACGCGCTACACTCTAATCACACACTGGTTAACCAGCTGGTGTCAAACAACATCTGTGCAACTGGCTTCACTTCAGGTCACACTCGTGGATGTCAGCCTCGTCTTTTTGACGTTCAGTAGTCTTGAACAAAGACGTCTTTTTGTTTCCATTTGTTGGTTTGTCTCAACAGATTTCCACCAGGTTTACCAGACACCAGATTCTCAGTATAGAATAACGCCCCTACAGTGCATCAGGGTTGGACGCCATTTTAGTTGGAACAAGAGTTTCTGTTTAAAGTGTCTTTGCCTGTATTTCACAGCAATAATGTAGTTGTTGTCATAGTTGTCTTGTAACATCTTAAAAATAACTCTTGCCAGGAAATGAAAGTACGGTTGCTAAAGTTATCACAGTTTGGAAGTGCGCTGCTGCTGAATGGCACTTTTGAGGGTCATTTTTCCAGCCTCAGCCCGGTAATTGGTCACTTATTCATCGTCTAAGTAAAGTAATAAAATGCACATTCTGACGGTCTCCATGCTAGTCGGGGCAGGTGAGAAACAAGTAAAGGATATGTTTCCTACAGCCCACACAGAGCGGGGGATGAGCACTACTGTCACGTCTCAGATTTCAGCAGCATGTTTTGCAAAATGAGACTTTTTCACATGTTGAGTTTGTGCCTAGATGACTGTAATAATCAACACAAACACCATTGTTTGGTCTGACAGACTGGAGAGAGCCATAAGACAGAGATCACTTTATGAATGACATACATAATAGATGACATTCCATGCATGTGTGGTCTGTTTCAAGACAGTTAATTAAAACTGAGGGTAATTATGACTTGAGTAGTATGTGCCTAGACAGATTTGACACTTTGACTGTTAGGAAAAGCATTTTTTTTTTGCGATTTAGAGAATAATGTTGAAATATTTGGAGAAAAAACTTCATTCAAGAATGAAGTCTTAATATGATTTTTACAAAAAAAAGTCACTATATTTTTGGATTATTTTTCAGAAAACTGGCCCTAGTCTTGTAGTATATATTTACAATTTCTAAATAAATGATGTAATTGAACATATATATTTAATAGAAGCCGGCTCTTTACGGTTGACTTCATCCTGATAGCTTTGCTTGCTATTGGACTGCGTTTCCCAAACTCCATCTCTGCAGCACCATGAGTCTGGAGACTGGTAGGACCGTAGACAGATTCCTTGTAAGTGATTTTGTTCCAACAAAGATAACGTCTCTGAATGCTTTGTTACTTCTACCCAAAACAGAATAAAAGGTTTAAAATACACCAGTTTTCAGAGAATTAGTAATTTGATATAGATTGGTAATATTATTGATTCTTGCCCCATACATTCATGTAAATCTGTACCAAGAAGATGTGAAAACCTGAAACAGGAATGTTGTAATGGATTACAAATCAGGTTGTACCACAGCAGTATTTCCACCTTCCTGACTGGGGGAGGATGAAGTACAAACACTGTTGTTGTTTTGTTTTGTCGATGGCAGGAAGACTTCCATGTATTTCATGGCGTCTCATCTAGAGCAGGATAGTTGACCAGTGAGTGAACCCATTGCGTAATGTCATACCTGTAAGGTGAGGTCAGGGGAAACCCAGCTACCGCTCTCAGTCAGGTTCTGTGTTTCTGTATTCTTGAGGGGGTTGTTTGAGTTGAGCATTGGCATATTTAAAGATTTCTACTTCTCCTAGGATTTGTTTATTAAAGAAATGCAGTCTTTACATCTGTACATTCCATCCGTGAGTTTCTGTGTTGCAGCTTATTGTGTTTTCTGTTTGGCCAGGGTGTGTTTGATCGTTATCTACAGTCCACAGGTTTGCCTTCTAACGCATTTCTTTGAAATTGTGCATGTGCACACCTGCCTATACAGTATGTGTGACGATGTGTCTCATTTTTCTGCACTCCTTCTTTAAACATGCTACATAGTATATTCATGCAGTGGAAAAACATTACAGGATGATTGTGTGGCATATTTCAGGCAGGTTTATCAGTAGAATTGCTAACAGTGTCAGTCAGGCATTGTTAATGCCTCACAGGAATTCAGAAAATCTGCATCTGTTAAATCTTTTACTTGAACTGGAGCCAAGAGATTTATTCACACATAGACATCTTGTGTGTGTGTGTGTGTGTGTGTGTGTGTGTGTGTGTGTGTACAAAAGGACTGAAGCAGCTGTTCTAGTCTCATAGATTGGAAACAATATTTTAACCTTTATTACAGAGATTTTACATTTAGTTTATTTTTGAAGTAGTAGTATTTTTGTACCAGAGCATGCTCAGGTGAAGTTCACTTAAAACAACAAAAGATCACATTTAAATTGGCCTCTTATATAAAACAGAGTGGTGCATAAAGGAGTGTTTAAAAGTTCTCCACCAATATAGAGTAATCTGTTGAATGCACACACACAGCTCTTTCTATGAGGATGCTTATGATTCCATCCAAAACCGTCTGCGTTTTTCCCATCATGCCTCAACATGTTGCTGCTAGGTTGTTTTCTGAAGATCAACAGGATGAAAGACCCTCAGGTATCTCTGTCAACATCTCTCATCCCCTATTACTCTGTGCACCGCTGGTTATGGAGCCTGAGGTTTTTTCAGGCAGGCACAGAAGTCACATGTTCGACGTGACCACGCCCTTTCTGGAAACATAAACAGATTTTCTGTTCATTTCTTCAGCATACATCATTGCTGCTACGTCACTGCCTGCTTCCCAACATATTTATATCCTCCATAGTCATTCAGTTTATTCTTTAGAAAATTTCTCTCTTCATGTTCATAAAAGTGTTGTATGGTTGTTGTTGGTGGTTGGTTTGTAGAAAATGAGTCCATCCGCGTAGTTTTTCTGTCCATCTTTCACTTTTCCTTTACCATAATTTATGTCATTGTCTCTCCACCCCTTGCTCTTGCTGTCTCTCTCTCACATAACCCTGATGAGGCCTGTTATTCAAAATCAGTGATGCAGGAAGAGTGTTTTCATGGGTGAGGGAAAGTTTGAGAGAACAGGACCAGAACATTTTGGGGAGTTATAATTAATGTGCTTCTTCTTAGACACATAAGTCCATTAAGGCAATTACTTTCTTGCTTGTCAGGCAGTGTCTAAAAAGTTATACCACAACAATGATGTTACAAGTTATAATCCACCCTGCTTCTGAGTTCTGCTTCCTCTGGTTTCTGCTATGCTGTGGGGTTCACCGCAAAGTGCATACATGTGGGTTTCCAACAGTAATGTTGATTTTATTTGATTTTAGAAAACACAAATTATACATTTAATGTTTTTTGTCTTTACAGGAAATATTTATTTAAGAGTGGGCACAGTCTTCCCTTTTACCTATTTACTAAACCAAGATCACATATAAAACATGCATAAACTGAAAAGCTAAAGCGCATCAGTTCATTCAAACGTATGGAGCACCTTGGTAGCCGAATGGTTACGGTGCAAGCCGGTTTGTTGCACTATCACTCCCCTGCCCCTCCCCACCACTTCCTATCTGTAATGCTGTATAATAAAAAGGTGAAGAATCCCCCCAAAATAACCTTTAAAATACAGTATGTGCTGCATGACACACGTGTAGGTTAGACGCACTTACAGAACTCTGGATTAGAGCCAGATACCCACACTAATATTTCAGAGTTACAAAAATCTCATGATGTATCAGAATATTTGTTTAGGTAGTACTTCTTAGTACTTACATACTGATACTTAAGCAGAGGTCTCACTAGACTATAAATTATAATTTTTTGTTTTTGTTTGTCAGTAATGTCAGGAAGTTCTTGAATCTCGGATAATTTGGTTTGAAACAAATTAAGTAATCAACCACGCAAATGTGAATTAGTCTGGTGATGTCAGGCTCATCATCTCATCTTATCAAGTAATTTAATTCAGAAATTAATAATAATACTTATAAAGTTGGGTGGTTGATAACTTTATTCGTTTAAAACAACATTTCCCTTGATTCAAGGAGACCAAAATACTTCTGGACACAACTGGATAGACTAAAAACAATCAGGGCAACAAAACATGTGGCGCAGCGCTGAGCGAATCCTGTGGGAAGTTCAGCAAACACATCTTTCTTATCAACAACAGCTTGGTTCTTCTTTTCCAGAAAATATACCGTCCAGTTCATTCAATACTGACGTGATATCCGATTCAGAACGTTGCACATCAGCGGCAGCCATCTTGGTTGTTTATGAGCTCGCACATTCGTCTGGTTCCCAGGCTAAAGATGAGACGCTCCAACTTTTTGCACTTCCACACCATGAAGAACTTCACATGTAAAGTACAATAAGTAGAATAATTGTTGCCTCCTTTGTTACCTCCATCCCTTCTCTTCCAGCTCTCGGTGTACTTGGACAGGAGCTCCCATCAGGCCCTCATGGCTGCACAGAGGGAAGTTGTTACCCCGCAACAGGGAACCTTCTGATTGGACGGGCTGTCAACCTATCCACCACCTCTACTTGCGGCCTGAGTGGGCCGGAGCACTACTGCATTGTCAGCCATTTGCAGGTCAGGACACACATGAACACAGTCCAGGTGAAATCTAAAGAGTGACATCTTCAAATTCAAGAAAAGCATCAAAATGTGAGCTTTAACCTTAATAATAGGAGAAAATGGTAATGATGATTGATCGTTATTTTCCATTCATACCTTTCCTACTTAGCTCAGGCTAATAATGGCAATTATAATTTTCTTTCATGTGCACCCTCTTTACACTACGTGCTGTGAGTCACAATATTCTTTTCCACAGCTGCTGTAATATATGCAGCTGAAATTAAAATGTGCACTCTACTGTCTCACTTCCTGTTCCATCTCCCAGCACCCTCTTGACAAAACAGGAGTCTTTGGCAAAAAGAAATTGGATGCTTTGTTTGATCTCTCTTCATGCATTCATCCATCTTCATCCTTCGGTCTCCACACTTCAACTCCACTCCAGTCTTATGTTCATTTGTTTGTTTGTAGTTGGGTTTCCATTAGCAAGGCCCTCAATATCAGGCCCCGTGTACAGTGCATCCGGAAAGTGTTCCCAGCGCTTCACCCTTTCCACATTTTGTTATGTTACAGCCTGATTCCAAAATGGACTAAATTCATTTTTGTCCTCAAAATTCTACACACACAATACCCCATAATGACAACGTGAAAAAGTTTTTTCAAGTTCAATCTTTGTCTCATCAGACCAGAGACCTTAGTTTCTTATGGTCTGAGGGTCCTTCAGGTGCATTTTGGCAAACTCCAGGCGGGCTGCCATGTGCTTTTTACTAAGGAGTGGAGTTCCGTCTGGCCACTCTACCATACAGGCCTGATTGGTGGATTGCTGCAGAGATGGTAGTCCTTCTGGAAGGTTCTCCTCTCTCCACAGAGGAATGCTGTAGCTCTGTCAGTGACCATCAGGTTCTTGGTCACCTCCCTGACCAGGGACCTTTTCCCCCAATCGCTCAGTTTAGACACCCGGCCAGCTCTAGGAAGAGTCCTGGTGGTTCTGAACTT